>JASDQU010373481.1:65510-109070 GCA_032191745.1 Picea mariana
TCTTCAAATAGAAAATCTAGAACCGCTTCTTCAGTAGCTCTATGGAGTGCTTTAGCTTCCACCCATTTGGTCATATAATCTGTGCAGACCACTATATAAACTTTTTGATTGGATGGGGGGTTAATGGGTCCTACAAAGTCTAAGGCCCATCTTTCAAATGGTTCGAGTACTACCTTAGGATTTAATGGCATTTCATTTCTATGATTAGGTTGGCCCATTCTTTGACAGCTATCACAAGCCCGAACATATTTCTTTGCATCTTTAAAAAGTGAAGGCCAATAATATCCCATCCTGAGAATTTTACGTGTTGTTCTCTTATTAGAAAAATGCCCTCCACAAGGGCCATCATGAAAAGCTTTTAATAAGTCATAAACCTCATCTTCTCTAATGCACCTTCTGATTTCTTGATCAAGTCCTGTGTGGAAAAGACACCCACTTATCCAGCTATACCGAGCACTTTGTTGAATGATTCTTCTTTTCTCCTGGTGGGATAGGTGTGGTGGTAACTTCCCTGCAACCAAGTAGTTAGTGATGTCTGCATACTATGGTGAGTGAGCAGATACTGCAAATAGATATTCATCAGGAAAGGAATCATCTACTGGGGTATTATCATCAGGTGTTAACCGAGAAAGGAAATCAACAACATTTTTTTTCCTGGTCTATCTACAATTGTAATATCAAATTCTTGTAATAATAGTAATCCTCTGGTGACTCGAGCATTTGTGATAGGTTTGTTCATTAGATATTTGATAGCTGAGTGATTAGTATGGACAAGAGTAGAGTATCCAGTGATGTAATGTCGAAATTTATTAATAGCATAGATAACTACTAAGAATTCCTTTTCGGTAACTGTATAGTTAAGTTCAGCAGAAGTCATATTCTTGCTAATGAAGTAAATATCATAAGGGAGATGATTTTCTTCTTGTCCCAAGATAGCCCCTATTACAGTATCTGAAGCATCAGAGGATATATGAAAGGGAAGTGTCCAATCAGGTCCTCTTAGAATAGGGGTTGTAGATAACTGATGTTTAAGTGTATTAAATGCTTCCTGGAAAGGGTTAGTCCACTTGAATTCGACATTTTTCATCAGTAACACAAACAGAGGAGAAGCTATTTTGGAAAAAAAATTAATAAATCATCTGTAGTATCGAGCATGTCCTAGGAAACTTCTCAGCTCTATTTGGGTTTTGGGAATAGGAAGATTTTTAATGACTTGTATCTTGGATGGATCCACCTGGATTCCTTGAGATGAAATAAAATGTCCAAGCACTATTTCTTCACTCATCATCATATGACATTTTTCTGTGCTTAAGGAGAGGTGGGCTTGTATACATCATTTAAGAACTTTCTCAAGGTTTTGTAGTGCTTCCTCAAAAGAAACACCATAAGGGGTAAAATCATCCATAAAAATTTCCATAGAGTCATTAATCATATCAGAAAAGATTCCTATAACTGCTCTTTGAAAGGTTGCTGGTGCATTACATAGTCCAAATGGGAGGACTCTATAAGCAAAAGTTCCCCAAGGGCTAGTAAAAGTGGTCTTATCTTGGTCTTGGGGTGCAATTTTGATCTGATTATACCCATTGAAACCATCTAAAAAGGAGAAAAATTTCTTCCCTGACAAACTGTCTAACACCTGATCAATGAATGGTAACAGAAAGTGATCTTTTTGAGTGGCTTTATTTAAGGCTCTATAGTCTACACATACTCTCCATTTCTCATTTTTCTTAGGAACTATTACCAATGGGGAAATCCATTCACTGTCCGATATAGGATATATAAACCCTGCATTAAGCAATTTTTTAAGTTCCTCTTTAAGAATTTCTCTTAAATTAGGGTTCATTCATCATTGAGATTGGCAGATCAGTCGACAATCTTCCTTGATATATATACGATGAGTACATAATTCAAGAGAGATTCCTTTCATATATGTATAGTCCCATGCGAATTCTTCCTTATGTTCAAGAAGTAACTTCATTAATTGTTGTGTTTCAGCATCTGTCAGGTTGGGGTTTATGTTCAGTGTTTTTCCAGGTTCAATTTCTACTGGTATACTTTTAGAAGAGATGGTGGCTGATGTTTGAGGTGGGTTTTCAGAGTTAAGGTTTTCCTGGTTATCTAACTCCAAAAGTGCAGCTAGTTGGTTATGAGTTTCTGGAGTCATGGAGGAAGGTTCACAAATAAAATTATTAATTAATTCATCCTCAGTGGCATCTTTAAGGCTTAAGGCTTGTCCGATAGTCAAGATGGGTTGAGTAGTTTGATCATCGAAGTCTACCCATAAAGAATTGTCATTATTAATCAAGGGTGTAGCATGAGGGTAGAGGGTAAGCTATTTAGTCTCGTATCCATTGGAAATTGTCATTGAACCTGATCTACAGCTGATAAAAGCATCTGTTGTGGCTAGCCAAGGCCTACCCAAAATTAGAGGGTGCCCCCCCAACTTTGTTTTAGGTTGTAATACCACAAATTCAGCTGGATAATTCTAGGATTCCACTGAGATAATTAGGTCTTCAATGACTCCTTCCGGTTTGATTGTAGAATGGTCAGCTAATTCTAGGATGGTTGGGGTGTCTCTAATTTCATTCTGCAGTTGTAACAGTTATGAGGTTTCCAGAGTCATAATATTGATAGCAGCGCCTAAGTCTACCAGGACTCGAGGAAATATTGTTTTTCCAATTTTCACTGAGACGGTAGGATAGTCGGGATCACCATATTTAACTAGGGGAACTTTACCTGACATTAGTGCAGACAAATCACCCATGACATGAACTGTGAGGGGATCTTTAGTTTTCCTACCGGGTTTCTTAACACAAATGTCTCGTATAATCCTGGAATAAATTGGTATGTCTCGTAGTGCTTGTAATAGTGGAATTTTGACATAAAGATTTTGTAATTCCCCAAGAAGATTGAAAGCAGATGGCTCAGGTGTTTTAGTCAAATCTAAATGCTCAGGAAATGGTGGTTTTGCTGTTTCAGCAGCAGTGTTGGAGGATGATTGTACCTCTTCAGGTACATCATGCTTTTTTGTTTCCTCTTTATCAGAAGAGGTAAGATCAACAATGATAGGTTCTACTATTTTCCCATATCATAAATGAATATCATTGCATTGCGCAGGGAAAAGAGAAAGTGTAGGCTGGTTGTGAATATCAATGCACTGCACAGCTTTATTATTGGGGTTAGGGTTAGGTTGTACAGGTAGTTGGGGCCTCATCATTTGATTCTTTGGTGGAGTACCTGATGGTAAGGAGAGTGGTTTCATAAATTGTGATTGAAGTAATTGATTTGGGAATGGGGGTTGTTGCCCTCTCCAATTTGGATTCCATTGGTTAAGGTACAGTTGTTGTTGTGGAGGCCAAGGAGTCCACATTGATGGATCTACAAAGGGAGGGTTAGTTTGTTGCATGGGTGGGTAATTCATTTGATTGAGGTATTGCATTTGATTATAGGGAGGGTAATTTGCTTGATTAAAAGAAGGATAGTTATTCCAACGATTAGAAGATGTAAATGGCATATTAGGATTCATACCTTGTTCCCGCGGCTGCCATTGCCTTCTCTGTGTCAACAAATAGACAGCTTCAACTTCTTCATCAGTTGGTTGTAATGATGCCTTGATTCCTGGTAAAGAAGGGCATTGTTGAGTTTCATGAACCTTATCACAAATGGTGCAGATTGGATTTTTGTCCAATGGGCATTCCCTTCGTGGGTGCTTGTCTCTGCATTTGGAACAAAAGATGGACAAAGCTGCTTCTGCTTCGGCTTGTTTCTTTTGAATCTGCAGGGTATCGATTTGTGAGGAAAAAGAGCTTAACATTTCAGTTTTAAAACCTTCAAGTAAATTACCTATTTCGGCTCTTGTTTCTCCTCCACTGGCTGATTTTTGAACTCTTGAAAATGTGGTATCCCTGCTATTTTATCTATTCCTTGAAGCTCCTCTTGAACATCTTTTACATAGGTTAACAATTTCATCATATGATTCTTTAGATATGTCCCCTTTTCCAAGCATATTCAGCATATCTAGACAGTCATCCCTTACTCCTTTTAGTAATATTGTTTTAAGAATATCTTTACTTACATCGGGTTGACTGGATCTTTGTAGATTATACTGTAGCCTTTCTACAAAGTCCTCCATATTTTCATCCTCTTTTTGTATCATCTTGAATAGTTCCTCTCTTTTTTCTCTTGTTTGGCAATAGTCTTGGTATTTATGCAGGAATTTTTGTCTCATCTGATCCCATGTTGTGATTACATGACCTCCAAGACTCATGAACCATATTAGTGCATTTCCTTTCAATGTTGCTGGAAATAGCTTTAATTTTTGAGCATTGGAAATGTAATCATAACTTATGCATAATATGTCAAACTCAAAAAGGAATTCATCATGATCCTCTGAAGATAAACCATGAAAGTTAGGTAAAGCTGAGAGTGGAATGTTCTTCATGGGAGCTACCCCTCTAGGAAGATCACCAATAGGAAATCCTAAGGTGGAAAAAGAGTTTTGATCATTTACCTCTCCTTCAGGACCTACCTGTTCTTCATGATGTAGTTCTTCATTATACCCATCCATGGTTTCTTCTGTTTTTTCCCCTGCTACGCTTGCTCTATCCTCAATGTTTCCTGTTGGTTTCTCAACTGTCTTAGGACTCCAAATCTCTTTCCACGTTTCAAAGTTTGCTTGAAAGGAAGGTTGGGATTTTGGTTTTTGAGAGTTTGGTTGTTGAGGAGAAACAGATTCAGATTTTGATATAATCTCGCCGATATAAGTCTTTCTTCCTCCCCTTCTTCTACCCTTTCCACCTGTAGGGTCAGTTTCTTTGGGGTCTCCGCGTCCTCTCATGCAATCTTTATATATGAAAGAACATAAGTTCTTTTGAAATCTATAATTACCTTCCCTGGCAACGACACCAAAATGTTGGTCACTGTAATTGCTTATTAACTAAACAATCAAGTGTTACATAAATTGTCAACCCAGGGAAGTCTGTTATTTCAAAGGCAATCACACACTGTATATGCTCAATCTCAAAAACAATCTAGAGTTGTAGTAAAAGTACATTAATCACACCTTGCCTTGAACAAACTGAAGTTCTACATTGAATTACATAAAAGCAACCTACCTATTACAGAGTTCAAAGTTTAAAGAAATAATTATCCGAAGAATCCTGGATTACATTAAGAAATAACAACCTAGGAAAGAAATCTTTCAAGATACTGCAAAAGGAAAAACCAACTCTTCTATAACAGAGAACAAGACCCTATTCCCCAAGCAGGAATCTTCAACACCCGTCTCTGATTATCACACTTTCATAAATTCATCAAACAGAATTACCAATCAGAATGATTAACAGTTACCCAAGCATGAATTATATGAAAACAATGTAACAATCAGTAAAGCAGAGTTTCAGCAAAACAGAGTTCAGTAAAGTAGAGTTTCAGCAAAACAAAATTTAATCAAGGGGTGAACAGAAATAATACTAACACACTATAGAACTAATGGGTGAATCTTGTGAAGAAGGTGGGCCCTCCCTTCTCACAAGATTCCCTGAAAATGAAAGGAACTAGGAAGAAATGTTCAGAATAATCTTTTATTCATCTGTCAACTATATCATGTTACAATGTCTGAGGTGAACACGTCCTTCTCTGTAATTCCTTTCTTAGCCAAGAAGGATCCCCCCCTAATGATGATTTCCTCTTATTTAAAGAGGAGAATCCCCTCGATACAATTGATCATCAAATTACATGTGCACATACGAATCCTATTCTTGGTCAGATAATCTTCTATACTAGAATAGGATATCCTGGTCTCCCGTAAAAGAATGCTATTACAATAGTTGGAATGGTGTTGGGTAAGGTGTAGCTATTGCAGCTAGTGTAACATCTTCTTTATTTATCTTCTTTTTATTATTGTTGTATACTGTTTCAGCATCGCAAATCGCGGGCTGTTTCAGCAACGGGATTTGCGTTCTGACTGTTTCAGCAACGTGGTCCCAAGGAGCAGCGATGGTTAATTCTGGATTAAGGTGTGGCTGTTGTGGTTAGTGTAACAACTTCTTATTTATGTTGTGTGAATTGTTGTTTCAACATCACAGACCACAGACTGTTTCAACCATGGGGTTTGTGTGCTTTGACTGTTTCAGCAACGGGCCTTCAAACAACAACAATAATCTGTAGTTCGAACTGTTTCAACACTTATATATTTCTGATCGATGGTTAAGTATGAGAGTAATGTAAAATTATATGTAAAACAAATTAAACATATAGAAAAGAGAAGAGACGTTACATACCTTTGGAAAGATAGGGTAAGGTGATAATGTAAGCTTAAATGTGAGTGGAAAAAGGATGTAATGGTAGCAAAAAGTGTGAACAAAAAGGTACATTATAGGGACCTAACAACAGGAATGAAAAGGTTTCCTGTTGAGGCCCGACAACCCAGATGAAAGCCAGATAGTCCCAAGCGGCCCTAAATTGATAGACATCGATGAAATCGCTAGGTTAGATGACCCTAAAATCAAAATTTCGTAGGCCAAATCACTGGTGGGTGTTTTAGTTCAGTCGGAGACAGTCGGGGTATCAGTGGGAGCAAGCGCACCAGACCCCCTCCATGAATTAATAAAAATTTATAATGATGAAGAGAGCCCAAAGGTATCCCTGGTGACCTCTGTATAGATCATAGAGGAAAAGGATCCAGATAAGACATATTCCCCAGCTCTCGATGCTTGAATTCAGGGCCTTCCACATAATGAACAAGAATTTGAGAGTGCCTTAGACACTGAGCTTCCCAATTCACCAGAGACCTAGGGAGAGAGTCTGAAGGATGGGACAGAGATGGTCGAACAAAAGGGAGAAGCTCCACGGAAAGAAATCGACATCTCAACAATCGATAATCAAGTAAGTACCGAGCCTACCCCCGATGCCTCAATTTCAATCGATACTCAAATTCTCGATGAGAGACAAACAAAAGTCGAGACTTTGGAACACAGGGAAGAAGTTCAAGATCTTAATCTTGAAAAAATATACACCATTGGGAGCCTCGAAAATATGATCACCTAGGGAGATCAACAAATCCTCAAACCCGTGGATGAAGTCGCTGACATACATGCCATCACTTATGACTGGAAAAGGAAATATATTGTGCAAAGGACCACCAAGAAGAGGAGGATCACTCTAGATCACTCCATCCTCATTACCACAGAGGAAAATATGATCAACACAGAGTATGCAAACACCTCTGAACTTATCGACGTAGCGATTGCTATCACAGATGCCACCCTGGACAGAGAAAAAAAGGATGAAGAGGAGATGGCTACTACTTTAAAAGAATTGGAACATTTGCACCACTTGAAAAAATATTACTAAGACACCACACAGGCCGCGGTGTACCTAAGGTGCAAATTCAAGGAGGCCTACAACAATTTTACAGATGGATGACACTTATCCACTACAAGGATAGATGAGATGCAACAAGACACCCTCATGGCATTGGCCATGTGAAAAAATATGGAGAGGTGGTATGAGAAAGAACATAAATATATGGAAAGGGTTGACTATATTAGTGCAGTTCAATAGGTCTAAGATACAGAAGAGAACAAAATCTGGGTGTAAAAAGAGAGCAGCCTTGATCGCATAAAGAAATCAACTGAATATTGGGAAAAAATGGCTCGGGAACCTGATTAGGAAATCCAAGAGAAATGGACCAAGTGCGAGAAAAAATGGATCAAGATCAACTGGGTAATGAAAGACATCGGGCTCCCTGAGTTTGGCACACCCGATGACTTTTTCGACTTGCGCGACATAGTCAAGTCACATGCTGAACAAGAATCATCATGGGCTGAGGAAATAGAAAAGGTGACAGACATGGTGTGAGGTCAAGTGCAACAGTTCATGGAGCACCCGATAAAAGCTCGAGCTATGTTGCAATAGTTAAGTGTCAGAATAGTTAAGTATCGGGCACAAGTAGTAGAGATAAGAGAGATTCACTCGACCCCAATGGAACAACATAGATTCTCATATGCCAACACATGCAAGGATCTCTTCATCAAGTGGTTGGAGTATGAGAAGATTCACCCACTTAAGTAAGATCCTGAGATGACTCTTGGAAAGATTGATAGGAGAAAGCACCATGTGGCGAGTTTTGTTTTACTTAGTTCCACTTTAATAGTTATTTTTAATTAATAGTATGTTATAAATAGGAGGATCGACCTATTGGCAAGGGTCGATGGTTGTTGCAAAGACCCTCATTTTTGGTTTTGTAAAGAACTATTTCGTAGCTGCTTTTAATTGAGAAGTCTTGTCTAGGACCTGAGACAAGTTTGTGTTTTTCATCAAAAGCATGTACGATTGGATGTAGAGAATAATTATTTCTTATTTCATCTCATGAATCGATGTTGTAACAAGTAAGAGCTACTAAATTTGTTGAAAAGTTATCTAATTCAATATATAGAGTTGTTATTCATTATAACAAATTCATTTCTATATTACGCAGAGAACATTTTCTCAGCAAGCTAACTTCTGTATGTATACGTACTTTTATCGCAGAAGAGCTAAAGTAGGAACTCTCATCATGGCCCCGTGAAAAGCATCCAAAGCCAGCGTTGAGGTTTTGGGACAAGGTTCGGACAACATCGTTGATACTTCACCTCGAAGTGTCAACTCTGTCTAGAACTAGTCATTCATTTATGATGTTCTGCAGGCCGAATTGGTGGACTATTCTGATGATTCCAGCGACAATGAAAAAGACGACATAACCACCAAGTATAAGATCGCCATTCAATCAGGAATACATAAAGTAGCAGCCAGGCCATGACTTCTCCCCTACTATGATATGGTCCAATCAGCATTAGATCATGTGGACATACCAACCAGAACCATCATGAATAAGCAGAAGGTCACCATCGGGACTTTCAGACCTGAACATCTGCAAGCTATGTATAAGTTGCCCACAGCGTTTGACTTTACATATGGTGTCGAATTNATTCAATCAGGAATGCATAAAGTAGCGGCCAGGCCATGACTTCTCCCCTACTATGATATGGTCCAATCAGCATTAGATCATGTGGACATACCAACCAGAACCATCATGAATAAGCAGAAGGTCACCATCAGGACTTTCAGACCTGAACATCTGCAAGCTATGTATAAGTTGCCCACAGCGTTTGACTTTACATATGGTGTCGAATTCTTGGAAGAGTTCAAATAGAAGGAATGTGTGTAGTATGACAAGACCATGTCTAGCTTAATAAGAGATTGGGTTTTGCACCCTATGAAGTTCAGGGCAGATAGTCATGGTATATACTCAATAGCCTCCTTGGAACCACAGTTCAAGTATGTAGCTATGATGACATGCAGATTGTACGGGAGAGAGGACACCTCACATTTCTTTCTTAAATGGGTACCTCTAATATTTCAGGTCACCGAAGGCTGTTCCTTCGACTAGGCAAAAATGTTGTCTGACAGCTTGACCAGTCGGGTTATAGAATATCGAGAGCAGAAAGAGAGCGGAAAGATTTCTTCATTTCTTATGTCTGCATATATTATGGATGTTGTGTGCTTTCTAACACCATTTCCTTTAATGAGATGGAGTTGGACTCCAGCAGAGGCCGAGCCCATTCACGTCTATCATTCGAAGTTATGGGAAAACAAAGCAGCAGATTTTGTATATGAAATCTTCAACTGGGTGATGGTACCTCTTCATGTCACTATTTTCGGTTAGCCGCCACCCAGGGTCTCGAACAATATAGTGATGAATTTGAGCATCATAGCTGACTGGTATGTAGAAGTTGAATTCTCATATCTTAGAGTTTTCGGGGCTTCTGTTCTCCCGCATGCATTGCCATTATTCATTCCTGACAAGATGGCTTGTCATGAGGTTGCTAGACAAACAATAATCGGTGGTATAAGCAAGGAGCTTAAGGGATACTCAAAAAAGGTATGGCCACCTTTTCCTATTCATTTAAACTCATATTCTTTATTAGATTTTGGGCATGCTAAAGCTGAGGCAACAGCCCTGGAATACCTAAATTTGGTCCTTATTGAATTCAAGAAGCACAATCCGCAAAGGGTCATGAGTAATCATTTGGCCATATGCGGACTCAAGAGATTCGAGCATGAAAATTCACCCTCGGATGACATTTTCTGAGGCAGAAGATATTATGCCGAGATTTCAGCTCGGATCCAAACATTGGCACCCGAAGAGAGGGTCGATGTTCTGAAATTTCAAGAACATAGACACAGTTGTCTTCTCGCAGTGTTACGGGGTGAGAGTCCGAGTACAACAGAGGTGAAACAAAAAGATGCCGAAGGCTCCAAGGATGCGACTCCCAATCAAGAAAAACACCAGGATGGGGAAGAGCAAACTAAGAGTTTGAAAGCAGAGATAAAGACTCTAGAACCGCCGAAGAAGTAGAGTCTGGTTATTACTTTGGGACAATCAGTGAACCAAATCAGAGAACCTATCACACCAGTTACTCCCTTGCAGTCAACTCAGGGAAATATTGATGCAGGGTGGATTTTCAATGAAGAGTTGAGGCCTATAAGGGTGGAAGAGCTCCCTCCAAATGAGTTCTTCTTCGATAAGAAGAGAAAGGCAGCGGTAAAGAGAGAATTCTATCAGGAAGGGGAGTCGACAGTCAAGAAATACAAAGTTATGACTGATGGGAAGGACAAGAAGAATGAACAGTTCACCACAGAAATAGTTGGGACATTAGGGGCATATGCCACAGCGAACCAATTTTCAGTTGGGATGTTGAAAAACCAGCTAAAATGAAAAAATCGCCTCATCAAGACCCTAGAATCCAGACTATCCACAGCAATGGAGGCTGCCAAAGACCAGGCGAGTGTAGGAATAGAGCAATCCAGGTTGGCCGATAAAAATGAGATAGAGTTGCTCAAGACTAAGCTCGAACAAGCACAACTAGTGGTTTGGGATGGTCAGATGCAAGTGAGCCAGCAAAAAGATTTGATCGAATAGTTACAGGCTAGATTGGAAATCATAGAAAGTAAAGTGATAAATATCGGGATGTTCCAGTGCCAGGCGATAGAGATTTAGGGAAGAGTCTCTGCGGCCCAACAAAATTTACTCGCCAAGGTAGAGGTGATTTGGGACAACTGTTTGCTGGTAAATCAAGTTTTGGAGAATTTAACTGCTAGAGAAAGGGAAGCTGGAGTAGCACAGGTCACCTTCCAAGAGGCTGTGATAGCCACAAACAACAGAGATTCAGGAAGTACTCCCAGGTTCACCATCTCAGAGAAAACCAAAGGAAACATTCTATTTAAAGAATGGGAGCACAACATCTTGGAAGGCAAGTTGCAAGCCAAGAGAGTAACGAAATCCTTAGAAGAGGATTTTAGCTCTATAGATGGTAATCTATTGGGAATTGATAGCGGGGGTAATGCCGAGACATTGATTCAGATGAATATGGAAAAAATCTCACTCGATTTAAAAGAAAAAGAGGAAAGAGATTCAGCCGAGATCTCCCAAGTGACTATGGTATACATAGTCCAAATAGACAAGTGTATGATCAAACCAAGCGCGCAATTATGCACTATCGACATCATAGACAGATAGATTGAAGACAGGCTGCCGCAATTAGCCTGAGATTGTTACTCTTTTGAAGCCAATTGTCAAGCAGAACCGTCAAGGATGATATCTTGGCTGGTTGAAAGATGTGTCACATGTACTGAGCATGCATGATGACAAGCTTCTGGCACCAAGTGAAGACAGAGAAGAAGAAATGGAGCGATTGCTCTCCTCCCTATCATAATTGAAAATTTTTCAACGATTGATATTCCATCGTATTATAAAACTGTATAAATACACCATAGAAAGAAAGAAAAGGGGTTATACCTTTTTGTGTCGATTGTAATAGAGGTTTTACATTTTGAGAGTTAATATAAAGCAAATCTGAAGATTCTCAATTCTGTCACGACTGTGTTATGAGTTTGTTTTCTTGTATCTCATATTTGGTTTCATTTCATATTCATATCTGATGAATGCTTAGTTATAATTTAGTACAACCTCTACTATAGCGAATGAATTTTGGTTTTCTATATTGTTTATTGTTTTTCCTCTGTACTAGCTATCAGCAGGTATAAGACCAGTCAACATTTTCATAATTCTATATATATTTTATGCTTCATCAGGTTACCTCTTTACTTTTTCTTCTTTTGTTTATACGTGAGATTCTCCCTTGATAGGAGCCTTACTCAATGGACAGCTAAATGTTTTTCTCCCACCTCATACATTTTATTAAAATATAACCCAGTTACGGGAAAGAGCCTTTGATTTTCATTCCTTTTATTCCTGAAACCGTAAACTCTCTTTCATACGAATGAATTGAGACAACACTCAAACTTCCCTTGAGTTCTCCTTATTTTATTGTTCCTCCATGACTGTCCATGTACCAACACAACCCAATATCAAACCCGGATTATCAAATCAAACACACATTGCCTTAAATCTCTTCGATACTATTCTTAAAACGACCACTACCCAGGTTGAACTTGAACGTTCATGGGCAGTGATTGAATAGGATATCAACATCCAGGAATAGTTGGAAGCTATACAACGCCAACGCAGAAATCTTCCCTAGTTTCCCTTGTCGAAGGTTGACATTTTTCTCTTCCCTACTCTTTACCCACTTTCGGATGCCTAGACACTGTAATTCTGAGCCTTAAGTACAGACTCTGGAACAACACCGACTTTATCTTATATCAGTCCAACCTAAGAGAAAATACAAAAAGAGAATGCATGAACTGAAGGAGAAATCCTTCACAAGAAACAGTAAAGCCCATCGATTATTTTGGCCAGATCTCAAGATTTGGAAAACCATTCCACTATTAAATGCTGCAAAGTCTAATTGGGTCTCGGTGGTAGGTTTGGTTCCTATTTTTGAGTCAAAGGGATTTAGGACCCCTCAATATATTGGTTGATGACCATGCTTTGAGTCATCTTGTATTCCGAGCATAGGTATTCCTACCTCGGAAATGGAACATATATTAATATTGTTTGATGGTTGTTTGCAGCTTCTTCCAGGTTCTCTAACTCCATGCCCTTAGAATAAAGAATTTTAAAGTGTTTCGGCCATGAGTTTCTCTTCTGACCTCACACTTTAGGGGGCATACTATTACACATCAAATTTCCACACCTAGGTACCTCTCCCTAAGTGTCACAAGTGTCGTAAAAGTGTCATATTCACCTTGCTAAGTGTTGCATACACCTCGACACCATGAAATCACAAATGTCATGATCTCTAGTCAATGTGGAGGAGAAATATATTATATGAATGTAAAAATACTATTTGCACATGAATTATTATTAATATTCATAAAAAGGAAATTAATTTAGTGTGAGAATCCACCTCACTTTCAGTTTCCTATTTTTTAGAGGAGGTTGAGGATCTCATGGATGGTTGAAATATTTCCTCCTTAAAATCCTTGAGAGATATTTCCTCCCTAAAATCCTTAAGATATATTTTCTCCTTAAATATCTTGGAGATCCCATTTTAGTGGATTTGATGAGTGATCCTCTTCATGGTTGTTAAGCCTCCAAATCCTATATAATGAAGGCTTTTCCATGGAGAAGAAGAGGCATATTTGAGGTATCAAAATTATGATCATGGGAAGAAGATTTTGGATATCAAACTTATGATCTTGGGATCATCATGTAAGGGTTGGCTGAAGAGGACTTGGAGAGGCTGCTCCAACTGCATCTACATATTGTTAGTGTCTTTTTAATGTTCTCATTAATATATTCTTTGCCTATTTCATTCTAGTTTATGTATATTTACATATTCTTTTCTACTATATTTGAATTTGTTTAATCTAGTATGCTAGAGTAGGAGTTTCCTTGTGTCTCTTTTTTGTCCATGGTTTCTACGTATCAAGTTGTGTGAATGAGTTTGGATATCAAACTCAAATTGGAGTAGCAAGGAAAAACAACGGAAACAGGTGCATCACACCCTTTCTGTTATAGGAAAATCCCTAGTGGAGTCACCAATTTCTGTTATAGGAAAATCCCCCTGTGGATAGGTAGATCTTCCCCCAAATTCTAGACCCCTAATACCAAGATAGAAAGATGCAAATGGACACTACATCCCTTTAAATATAGTTAAGCTAATCAAAAGAAAGAGAGGGAGAAGGTGTGATGTACCTTGTTTCAAAGGTTTTCCTCTCTTTATCCTATCTGAACTTGATCTCTAAGATCCTTAGCATGACACGATACCTGCAATGCAATGGACAAGGAAGAAAAACAAAGAATTCCTACTCTACCAAGATTAGTTTAAACCAAATTCATCCATAATAGACAAGCATATATAAATATACATAAACTAGAAGGAAATAGGCCAAGCATACATTAATGAGAACATTAAAAAGACACTTACAATCTATAGATGCAGTTGCGACAGCCTTTCCAATTACTCTTCATCTAGCCCTTGCACAATGCTTTCAAGATCATAGGTTTGATATCCAAAATATTTCTCCCAATATCATAAGTTTGATACCTCAAATATTCCCCCCCCAAGATCATAAGTTTGATACCTCAAATTTGCCTCTTCTTCTCCATGGAAAATCCCTCATTATATAGTATTTGGAGGCTTAACCACCATGGAGAGGATCACTCATCAGATCCAGTAAATTGGGATCTCCAAGATATTTAGGGAGAAAATATCTCTTAAGGATTTTAGGGAGGAAATATCTCTCAAGGATTTTAAGGAGGAAATATTTCAACTATCCATGAGATCCTCAACCTCCCATAAAAAATAGGAAACCAAATGTGAGGTGGATTCTCACACTAAATTAATTTCCTTTTCATGAATATTAATAATAATTCATGTGCACATAGTATTTTGACCTTCATATAATATATTTCTCCTCCGCATTGACTAGGGATTGTGACATATGTTATTTCATGGTGTCAAGGTGTATGTGACACTTAGCAAGATGCATATGACACTTTTGCGACATTTGCTACACTTAGGGTGAGGTACATAGGTGTGGAAATTTGATTTGTAATAGTAAAAGTGTCATATGAACCTTTCTATGTGTCACATACACCTTGACACCATGAAGTAACATATGTCACGATCCCTAGTCAATGTGGAGGAGAAATATATTATATGAAGGTCAAAATACTATGTGCACATGAATTATTATTAATATTCATGAAAAGGAAATTAATTTAGTGTGAGAATCCACCTCACATTTAGTTTCCTATTTTTAAGGGGAGGTTGAGGATCTCATGGATGGTTGAAATATTTCCTCCTTAAAATCCTTGAGAGATATTTCCTCCCTAAAATCCTTAAGATATATTTTCTCCCTAAATATCTTGGAGATCCCATTTTAGTGGATCTGATGAGTGATCCTCTCCATGGTGGTTAATCCTCCAAATCCTATATAATGAGGGATTTTCCATGGAGAAGAAGAGGCAGATTTGAGGTATCAAACTTATGATATTGGGAGGAAGATTTTCGATATCAAACTTATGATCTTGGGAGCATCGTGTAAGGGATGGACGAAGAGGACTTGGAGAGGTTGATGCAACTGCATGTAAAAATTGTAAGTGTCTTTTTAATGTTCTCATTAATATATGCTTGGACTATTTCCTTCTAGTTTATGTATCTTTACATATGATTGTCTACTGTAGATGAATTTGTTTAATATAGTATGCTAGATTAGGAGTTTCCTTATGTATCTTTGTTGTATGTGTTTTGTAGGCATCAAGCTGTGTGAACATGTTCGGATATCAATCTCAAATGGATTAGAGAGGAAAAAAACTGGAAATAGGTGCATCACACCCTTTCTGTGATAGGAAAATCCTCAGTGGAGTCGCTAATTTTTGTTATAGGAAAATCCCCCTGTGGACGGGTAGATATTCCTTTGGATTCTAGACCCCTAATACTGAGACATAAATATGAAAATGAACACTAACATCCCTTTAAATATAGCTAAGCTAATCAAAAGAAATAGAGGGAGAAGGCATGATGTACCTTGTTTCAAAGCTTGTTCTCGCTTTATCCAATATTAACTTGATCTCCAAGCTCCTTAGCACCACACGATACCTACAATGAAATGGACATCGAATAAAAACAAAGACTTCCTACTCTACCAATATTAGTTTAAACCAAATTCATCCATAATAGACAAGCATATGTAAATATACATAAAATAGAAGGAAATAGGCCAAGCATATATTAATGAGAACATTAAAAAGAAACTTACAATATGTAGATGTAGTTGTAGTAGCCTATCCAAGTCCTCTTCATCCATACCTTGCGCGATGCTCTCAAGATCATAGGTTTTATATCCAAAATATTTCTCCCAAGATCATAAGTTTGATACCTCAAATTCCCCCCCCAAGATCATATTTTTGATACCTCAAATCTACCTCTTCTTCTGCATGGAAAATCCCTCATTATATAGGATTTGGAGGCTTAACCACCATGGAGAGGATCACTCATCAGATCCACTAAAATGGGATCTCCAAGATATTTAGGGAGAAAATATCTCTTAAGTATTTAGGGAGGAAATATCTCTCAAGGATTTTAAGGAGGAAATATTTCAACCTTCCATGAGATCCTCAACCTCCCCTAAAAAATAGGAAACCAAATGTGAGGTGGATTCTCACATTAAATTAATTTTATTTTCATGAATATTAATAATAATTCATGTGCACATAGTATTTTGACTTTCATATAATATATTTCTCCTCCACATTGACTATGGAGTGTGCCATATGTTATTTCATTATGTTGAGGTGTGTGCGACACTTAGCAAGGTGCATATGACACTTTTATGACACTTTTATGACACTTGCGACACTTAGGGCGATGTACCTAGATGTAGAAATTTGATGTGTAATAGTTGTATCCCTTCATTTTGTTGGATAATAAAAAGGAAGGACCTGGAAATTTCTCTAGTGGACGTAGTCCACACTCAGTGAACCACGTATATCTATGTCTCTATTGCATTGTGTACCTTCTATGTTTTATTTCCACATTTGTTTTATTTTGTTGCTCTACGATCCCATTTTTATAACACTAGAGATGATAGGTGCAAGAAACCCGAGTTCATGGAGAAGGTGTAAGAAAGATTAGAACATGATGTGTCTATAATGTGAGTGTCTTACTGCAATATCATGAAAAGGGGAAAGAAGAATCCAAGAGTTCTTACAAAGATGAATTGAAGAGTACAAATAAGCCAGAGAGTGACCTCAAGGCATATGTGTATGTTAGGTTCATTGTTGAAAGGCTCGAGTTGTATGAAAATGTCAAACCTCACAATTTGACATCATATCATATGTTATGTAGGACTATGCCTTGGGTTTCTAAGCCCAAAAATTCCTCTTTATTATTCCTTATTTGGAATGCAAACACGATATGTTGAAAGCCTCTTACTCCAACACCTAGGTACTTTTTTCATCTAGTGATTTCATTACTGCAATCAGATTAGAAACTCACAAAGAGAAAATACAATGCAAAAATATTCAACTCAATAAATCTAGTGTAAACACAAATCAGGAACCAAATCATGCACACATGAACAACAATATTTTTGGTTAGATACCCCTAGAAAAACCCCAGAGGGAAAACTAGTGTTAAGAATGATTTTATTATGCTAAAATCAAGGCTCACGTAATAGGGATAATGGCCCAATGAGAGAAATATAACTGCAGACAAACCTGACAAAGTCTATTCCATTGTACGACCTATAACTGTACGATTTTCAAGATGTACGTGGTTTTCCCTATTGTGCACCCACGTATAAGTGACAGTATCCACTTGCACCTGCATACACATATGAAGAACCTATACGGAAAGATCCATAGGGTGCAACTCTTCCCTATGGATTCGCTTGACTGAAACCCACTTGTGACAACCTTCGTTCTCTCTTCTCCTTGATCTTATTTCCATATGGAATTCTTTCTCCACCTATCCAAGATCTTGAATCATAGTCCTTCATGATTCGAATCTCTTGAAAGAAAAGATGCTTCTCTACTCTCAAGAATCTCAAGTATCAAGTTTCCTCAAGTGTCTATCTCATTCACCCTAGCCCTTCTTTTATAATCGTGAGTTATAATATATTTCTAATATCCAAAGTGATTGATGGTTGAAATTACTTCTCACCTCACTTGAGATTTATATTACATGTTAATTACTTTTAGCACTTCCTACAATAACTCAATTAAATAAAAATAAATAAGTAATAAAATCAATTTACTTCAATAATTCCTTTAATTAAAGTAAATTCAAGAATAGAAGGATTTGGATGTTTTCCACACGTACAAACACATAGAGCTGGGCGAAAATACCTATTTGATGCTACCAGTAGCATCAACACTCCCCCTTAGAAAGGAAGATATTATGCACCACTCCAAATATGTCTCTAGAGAACACAAACTTCCCTTTCTCCAAGGGTTTTGTTAGAATATCTGCAACCTGCTCATCTATGGAAATATACGGAAGCTTCATTGCTCCCTTTTGTATCCTATCTCAGATGAAGTGGTATTTGATCTCAATATGCTTGGACCTATCATGGAATACTAGATTTTTGAGAGTTTGACACAACTCTGATTATCACAGTATATCACCATAGGCTTTGACTCTTGATCAAATAAACCTGTAAACAACTTGTGAATCCAAATGGATTCATAGCTATCCATACTTGTTTCCATATACTCTACCTCTACTAATTGAATGCTTCAAAAGTATGTTTCCCAGTGAACCATGTAATCACTATTGATCCCAAGCTGAAGCAACACCCCAAGGTACTATTTATGTCTACTACACTTCCTACCCAATCTGAGTCTGTATATCCCTGCAAATCCAGTCCATTTCCTCCAACATATCTCAATCTGTAATCCACCTTACCTTTCAAGTACTTAATCACATGTTTCATTGCGATCCAATGCGCCTACCTTGGCTCCTGGTCCATATTATTTTTGATAGGAAATGAGAGTGGAGATATAATAAAGAAATGTACAGAGACATCTTATATATCCAATAATATAATAGAAATATATATGAGAAGCAAGCATAAAAACAGAGATACCGTAATACACAATTTCTATTAATGAGCGAAATGTACAAAACTATAGAAATATAGAGTGAAAGACTTGCTAGAATGGTGGCAGCTTATCTCTAAGAAGAGATGTGATGGATACTCACATTAACAAGAATATGATTGTTACAATGAGGTTCTGAGGCCTTTTTAACATAAATAAAATACAAAACCCTAACCTTGGAAGATGAAAAGTCAATAGTTTTGTGGACCCCGCTTTGGGTATTTTGGTGTATCAACTTCCCGGGGGCTTAAATTTGGCATATGATCTCCATTTGGGGTGAACGATAGCTCGTTGGTAAGGTATCAAAGAGGATATTCATTTTGGGGGCTCAATGAGAGCCTTTGGATATCATTAAGGTGCTCGATATCGAAAAAAATCATTTAGGCCTTGAAAATGGCCCCGAAAGTTTAAAAACCGAAAACGTGCTAAAAATAGTAGGTTGCCAGAAGACTGTTTTGTGCCAGTTAGAATAGGTGGATGGCCACAAATATCCACCTGTATCAATCCTCACTCAGGAAGAAATGGTCTCCATTGCATTAAGTTCTTGGAGGAGAGGGGAAAGTGTTCCCTGAATTTGAATCTCGGTGAGTTGCTTGCCTTGCTGGAGACATTGCATTGCTTGGTTTGTTGAAGGTTGTCACGAACCTATGGTTGGAAGGGTTGGACCTTTTAACCAGTCTGGATACATGAAATGACTGTGTGCAGAAAAAATCCTTTCTCTTTGCTTCAATCTTGTCGATATGCTTCTGTTGGATGAAAGGTGCTTGGACTAAGGTTGCATTGGTTGCAGTGTTCTTCTGTTCACCATTTGAACAAACTATGAAGAAGATGATTTTTTTAGTATGAGATACTACCTTGCGGCACTGTTTAGGTGGGATAGTAGTCGGAGCTACCTCTGTTATCCTGTAGAGATGACCCCCCTGAGTAATAATGACAATACTGGGTCGAGACTCATAAATAACATGGCACTTCCACATATATGGCTAGCCCAAAAGAAAATCACAGACATCCAGTGAGGCAACATCACATCGTACCTCATCCTTGAAGGGACGGATGCCGTATGAAAATCAACACTCCTAGATGACAAAAAGATCTCATCCCTGGGGAAGCCACTTTATGTTGTATGGCTGCAGGTGTGGTGTTGTCGACAATCCCAGCTATTTGATGACCTCTCTTGAGATGAGGTTTTTTTGGCTTCTACTATCAACAATGAAATGCAACAAGGTCCCCTTCACCCACATCTATGAATGGAAGAAGTCCCACCCCTCTTTAGGATTTGTTGGTTCTTCTGGTTGAATTGTTGTGGTCACGATAGAAGTAGTGGGGTCTACTTTGATGATCTATCTTTTCCCATTATTTCTACATCATATTTTGAATCAAGGTTCGACTCCTTGTCTTTGATATCGACCACCAATGATTGTTTTGAGTGACATTCATCACTGTTGTGCCAGGGGATTTTGTGGAAATCACACCACTTTCCAGTGTCCTTATTTATCTTTCCATTACCCTTATTTTCATGTGGCTTGGATTGGTTTTATGAAGACTGGTTGTTAGGGTCGTCTTTACCATTATTTGATTGATGCAGATTCACAGACCCGAACTCTCGTTTGTTCTGGTGCTTAAATTTCTGCTCAATTTTAACAAGATATCGATAAGCGGAACACAATGATGAGATGTCTAGAAAATCCATTTCAATTTGGATGTATCTGTGTAGAGCCCCATGATATTTCAAAATGAAATGTTGCTCAGAGTCTTTGATACCCATTTTGGTGTTGAATGTATGGAAGGTTTTGGTGAACTCTGACACTACTTGGCTCCTCTCTTGATGCACTGTGGTTCATATCATGTACTAGTATTCATAGTTTCCAACAAGTTAATATTGTTCCTTGATCACATCCACAAAAAATTCCCAAGTGGGATCGACCCCATATATTCGATATTCCTCTGTGGAACTTTGCTCCTAGTAAGTTTCCCACCAATGTTTGACATGGGGGAGAGCCTTAAGGAGTGCGAAGGTGATCTTTTCCCTGTTGAAAAAATTGTGATCAGAGAAATAACCTTCTAGCATATTTAACCATTTTTCTAGGGCATCTGCATATATTTGTCCTTAAAATATAGGAATATCAAAATTAACTTGTAACTTGAAATATGAGGTGCCTCCAAAGTGGTCGCTTGATGAAGACATGTCGATTTTTATCGACATACGTTCAAGGATGTGGGAAAAATTCTCCATCATTTCATCCCTTGGGAGTGTGAGAGCAATTTTCCCCAAGAGAGACAACCTCGAGACCCAACTTTCTATATTAGGACCTCATTGGGGACATGCATTGAAAACAAATGATCAAGAACATCCTCCTTTGATACCATTGATCCAGATTATTTTCGGCAGGAAATGAGAGTGGAGATATAATAAATAAATGTATAGATATATCTCATATATCCAATAATATAACATAAATATATCAGAGATACAACCATAAACATAGAGATATAGTAATACACAATTTCTATTAATGAGCGAAATGTACAAAACTGTAGAAATATAGAGTGAAAGACTCGCTAGAATGGTGGAAGATTATCTCTGAGAAGAGATGTGATGGATACTCACATTCACAAGAATATGATTGTTACAATGAGGTTCCAAGGTGTTTTTAACATAAATAAAATCCAAAACCCTAACCCTAGAAGATGAAAAGACAATGGTTTTGTGGACCCTGTTTTGGGTAGTTTGGTGTATCAACTTCCCGATGGCGTAACTTTGGAATACGATCTTTGGTTGGGGTGAACGATAGCTCGTTGGAAAGGTATTGATGATGAGATTCATTTTGGGGGATCAATGAGAGATTTTAAATATAATTGAGGTGTATGATCTCCAAAAAAATTCATTTAGGCCCTCAAAATGGCCCCGAAAGTTTAGAAACTGAAAACCTGCTAAAAATAGTAAGTTGCCAGAAGACTGTTTTGTGCCAGTTGGAATAGGTGGGTGGCCACCGATATCTACCTAGATCAGCTCCACCATGAATTGACTCAAGGTGTTCACAAAAAACCAAATATATGGCATGGTGTTGACTAAATACATCAAGGACCCTATCGGATGCATGTATATCTTGGGATCCACCAACTCTGAATCTGGAGTCACCACCTTATTCAAATTGGTAATAATAGGTGTGGCCATCAGTTTATAGACCTCCATCCTGAAATGTATCCATGTAGTCCACTCCCTCTTTCTGGGAGAACCCTCTCACCAAAAACCTCGATTTGAACTTCTCAATGATACCATCTACAGTATGCTTGATCTTGTAGAGCCATATGGAACTCACAAATGGCTTCCCCTTCGGTCTTGACGCTATTTCCCAAACATAATTCCTCATAACAAAGGTGTAATCCTATACCATGGAATCCTACCACACATTCTGATATGATGCTTCATATAAACTAGAAGGCTCGACATCAATGATGCTACTCATAAGCGCCATATAGTTAGGAAACTTCTTTGGAGGCCTTCTCTCTCTCAATGTACTCCTAAGATCTTCATGCTCCCGAGTATCCATCAATTTCATCTCATACCAACTTGGTCTTTTGATGTAACTGGAAGAGGCTAATTCCCTCTTCCCATATGAAGGTTGACTCCCCACACTGGAAGTCTATGAAGTCTTCTCATCCTTCAACTATTAATCCTTCATAGCTTCTTGTTTCTCATTCTCTTCCACTGACATCAATCCATGATCCAAGATCCCATTGGATTCTCCTACAGGATGACCCTAAAACATGTATAACCTTCCCTCTTTCACACCAATTTTGACTACTATGTTAGGGATAGCTTCCTCTTAACATATGAGTACTTTCCCTATCTGAAAAGTAACGAAAAAACCCCCGTCCTACAAAACTAAAACTGAGAGCAAGTTCTTCTTCAACTCTGGTACATAAAGCACTAATTGGGCCTCTAATAAACCTCCTAACTCAAGTTAGAAAATGATAGTTCCCTTCCCCTTCATTTCATACTTGGCATCATCACCAAGCTCCACATGGGTCCCTGATTCCTCCATCAAACCGTTGAATAGCTCTTGTGCTTCTAGCTCTAGTTGATTGTATTAAAATAAAGTCTAGGCTCTCATCTTAGGATAATGGTCCACCTAAGGAATAATAAAATGCATCGAATAGCCTAGCTTATCATACCTTAATATCAGTCCTTTGATTTCATAGGATGTGATATCCCTTGCTTCCCCTTTTCTCTTTTCCTTGGACCCTGCCCCCACACACTTGCATGAAATTCCTTCTCCAACCAATTCAATGAGATCTCACTATCTAATTTTGTGTGTGTTTTATGTCCACTGAGAAATATCCAACTCATGAAACCTAGTACCTCTTCTATTGTCATACAATCATGTACCTACAATTGCTCTACTTCCCAGATCTGTCCATGCTACCAAATTTGTCTACTTCTATGGCTGCTCCTATGGCTTTTGCGACTCATATATGTTTCTCAGATCTACATAGATCTCTCCTTGTTACCAAATATGTCTGTTATTTCCCTGATGTCTTCTCTTCTCCTTTGGACTGAACATATATCTAGGTGAAGCTCCTTCTTCACCCCATGCTAAGATCGCCTTGAACAAAAGTCCTTCTTTTCTCTATTTATGAATCACTAACTCCAATAGACCTGTCATCCTCTAATATCTAGATGAAATTCCTTCTTCACCCATCTCGGATCCCCTTGAGTCACTATCCTTCATAGCTCAAGAACTTGAGAAAAAATCCTTCTTTGATCCTAAGTGGATGACTTAAACACATGAGAAAAAGTCCTTCTTGCTCCTATGTGCTTTCATGTGGCTTAGATCTCTAGATGGAAGTCCTTATTTATCTATTTGAGATCTCCTTGATGGCTTCCTAACCTCCTCCCATTGCTCAGCAAGCGACCCCAAAATATGTTCCTACTGCCTGGACTCTGTTTTCTACTACTTGAACCCATTTATCTACCCTGGTTGTTGAAACTGCCCTTGTACTGACCTGTATGAACTTGTATGCAACTGTCACTACTAGATCTTGTGGATGTACTCCATGTGCTCATTGTATCCCACATACATGTGATTGTGCTCAAAGCACCCACGTATGTACATGAGTATGATCATTGACACCCGCGTATGTATGCACATGTGCTCACTTACACCCATGTATGTATGCTCTCGTCCCTTCTTGCAACCTACGTACAACTCTGTAAACTTGCAAAACTGTAGTTTTGCCTCAGTACAATTGTTTCCCTGAAATATATCCTTCGAGTTTTGCATGTTTTTTATAGATCTGCAATGGATTTGAGATATGGCTTCCCCTCAAAGCACCTTCTATGATATCATGCTGAAAAAATCTTACTCTAGCACCTAGGTACTTTGTTATCAAGTGATTTCCTTACTGTAATCAAATTAGCAACTCACAAAACAAAAATACACTGCTGAAATATTCAACTCAATAAATCTAGCAGAAGAAAAAATAAGGAAACCAAATCATGCACACATGAACACCAATATTTTGGGTGGAAACCCTTGGAGAAACCTCGTAGGGAAAATCATTGTTGTGAATGATTTTATAATGATAAAATCAGGGCTCCCATAATAGGGATAATGACCYAGTGAGAAAAATACAACTGCAGACAAACCTGGCAAAGATTGTTCAGTTGCACAACCCAAAACTGCACGCTTTTCAAGATGTACATGATTGTCCCTGTTATCACTCCAAGAGTCACTCCTAGACTACAAATGAGAGTAATATTGGTAACATAGAAATAAAAAGACTTCATTGGTTTTATGGATCAAGAAAAATAAAACAAGGAAGGGAAAGGACAGTAAACTCTTGTAAATCAATGATGGACCATTGGGCTATGGAGTCAAGCAAACACCTTGCTCATTAAATGCAATCAATCTGCATATCATATAAAGTTTTGTTAAATAGAGGAAGAAAAAGATAACACAAAGAAGAACATACATAAAGAAGAGATCCTCTCTGCATAAATGAATCCAAGGTACTTGAATGTAAATTGTGACTAATAGGCAAGATACATCAGATCCTCATATGCTCAAGAATCCAATAATCAAAGGAAACCATGATCCTCAAGGTGTACAATTCATTCAAGTAAGAAGACAAATTGGAAAATAAAACAAGAGATACAATCTGATAACACAGATATCTTGAACCTTCAATAATAGAAATGTTTACAAAAACAAAATCCCCTCAAGGTTACAATGATCACAGGCAAAGTGCCTCCTACAGCTCTCTCATCTCTCTTGCTCATGAATCCAACCCTCCTACCCTATTTTACAATGAATATATATCCATACAGGTCCTTTCCATCTCACCCATTCGAACTCCAACCCCTTTCCCAAAATAGAAACAACTACAAACAGAAAATGACACGTTTTAACTAATTTCCTGCTTTTCAGGAGGCGAAATTATGAAAAATAGGCTTCAAAACACCACTTGTAATTCTCAAAACATAATAGTTGTGTATAATATGAGAGAGGTTTTTCTATATAATCTTGTTATGAAGACAAACCTCTCTCGGTGTTGTTAACGTCATCTCCAGATGGCTGTAATAGGTGTCACAACAACATGTCTCAAACAGGAAATCATGAAAACTGAAAAAATGGGGCTCAAAGATTCCTTCGAATATCCCAATCCATGACACCTGTTTGAAATATGAAAGAGTTTAATGTTATTGGGTACATGCCTGACAATAAACTCATTTTTATTTTAAAAATTCATCTTGGTTCACCTGGAAATCCTCCTGGAAGTCAACTAGTCAAAAATGTCAGTTCGACAGTCTTAAAACAGAGTTTC
This sequence comes from Picea mariana, assembly GCA_032191745.1. Classification (NCBI taxonomy): domain Eukaryota; kingdom Viridiplantae; phylum Streptophyta; class Pinopsida; order Pinales; family Pinaceae; genus Picea; species Picea mariana. The sequence goes on from JASDQU010373481.1 coordinate 91,393, forward strand.
AACAACACATTTTGTAGCACATGTCTAAATCCGTAGCACCTAAGCCTAAGAAGAAAGGGCAACCTTAAAGGCTTGAACATCTTCATTCTGATTTTAATTTGAAAGGCAGTGGGATGATCATGAAAGTTAATAGGTTGATGACAAGGTTCATCAGTAATGCAAAAAGGTATTGAGCTCTGGATAGGTTTGGAATCAGTTCCAACCTCTGTAAGGTTACATGACTTATCAGATTCGGGAGGAATTTGAATGCAGTGATCATATTTATGAATGGGATGAGGTAAAGCTAGATAATCTATATCTATAATATATGTAGTATGCATATCTTCTTCTTCTAGAGATGGATATATACAAGAAGGATGATGATTTTCTGAATATACAAAACAGAAAATGATTCTCTTTACATGTGAAGGGAACAAAATGAAAGAGATGATAAAGAACAACAATAGTTCATGAAGCAGACTAATGAACTGATACTTGGATTTAGAATTCATCCTCTTCATCTTCTGTCAACCAGATCCTCCCCATTGGAGACTTTAATCGTGGAGTCACCAGGCAGATTGCTACAGTCAATTCAGTGTTCTTCCTTTGTCTACCCTCAAAAGTCGGCTCTATGTCGTTCTTCCCAGGGAACTAGCTTTACTTTCGTTCCCTGAAAATGGTGCCAAAAATGTTATCACTCCAAGAGTCACTCCCAGACTGCAAATGAGAGTAAGCTTGGTAACATAGAAATAAAAAGACTTGATTGGTTTTGTGGATCAAGAAAAATAAAACAAGGAAGGGAAAGGACAGTAAGCTCCTATAAATCAATGATGGACCATTGGGATATGGGGTCAAGAAAACACCTTGATCATTAAATGCAATCAATCTACATATCAGATAAAGGTTTGTTAAATAGAGGAAGAAAAAGATAACACAAAGAAGAACATACATAAAGTAGATATCCTCTCTGCATAAATGAATCCAAGGTACTTGAATGTAAACTGTGACTAATAGGCAAGATACATCAGATCCTCAAATGCTCAAGAATCCATTAATCAAAGGAAACCATGATCCTCAAGGTGTACAATTAATTCAAGTAAGAAGACAAATTGGAAAATAAAACAAGAGATACCATATGATAACACAGATATCATGAACCTTCAATAACAGAAATGTTTACAAAAACAAAAGCCTCTCAGGGTTACAATGATCACATGAAAAGTGCCTTCTACAGCTCTCTCATCTCTCTTGCTCATGAATCCAACCATCCTACCCTCTTTTACAATGAATATATATCCATGTAGGTCCTTTCCATCTCACCCATTCGAACTCCAACCCCTTTCCAAAAATAGAAACAACTACAAACAGAAAATGACACGTTTTAACTAATTTCCTGCTTTTCAGGAGGCAAAGTTCTGAAAAATAGGCTTCAAAACGCCACTTGTAATTCTCAATCCATAACATATCCAACCAAATGTACCAACATATATAAGCAGGGGGAGATTGTAAATTAAAATTCTAAGTTGCCCAATTTTGGAAACATTCATTCACCAATATGCCATACCAACCATAAGTGAGATTTAGAGCATTTTTCACTTTCTTCCAAACTGATATAGTAAAAGAGAATTTAACAAATATATGTTTACCTGATTCCCTCTTATTTTCTCACAGATAGCATAAACTAGCCCCTTCCAACCTCTTTTTTGCAATTTTTTCCAAGTTAAGATTTTGTTTTCACCTAAGAGCCAAACAAAAAGCTTTATCTTCAGACGATAGTCCCATTTCTAGAGTTTCCTCCTTTAACCCCCTGTTTTGAATCTCCATAATGTTTTTGATAGGGATGCATAAACATTATTGATAGATATTTGTCTCGACATATCACCACTTGTCCAAATTAATTCATTTGCCCTATCCACTAAAATTATGCCTAATTCGATCAAATTTTGCCTATATCTATCCCATTCCACAGCAAGTTCCTCAAACAAACCCAACTCATCACTACCAATCCATATTGAGCCTATCGATCCCCTCGACAAAACCCGACTCACTTGATACAAGAGATAAATGTTTTTTTGGTTAAGATTGTTCACCATCTCCTGTGATAAAAAAGAGTCATGTCCCATTCCTAAGATTGCATCTTTCCCTACTGAAATAGAATGTCTCATTGATCTAGGTGGATATTGGTGGCCACCCACCTTTTCTAGCTGGATTAAAAGAAATTTCTAGCAATTTTTGTAATTTACTATTTTTAGCAGTTTTTCAGGTCCTGAACTTTCGAAGCTGTGTTGAGGCCCTAAATGACATTTTTTTGGGTATGCTGCAGTCAGAATTTTTCATTATGAAATTTTTGGCACCTGTTTTAGTCCTCGGATAGATATTTCCAATGGGCTATCATACACCTAAAATGGAGATCGTATCCAAACGTTACGACCCTGGGAAGTTGATGTACTAACTTACCCAAACGGGGCCCACATGACTTTTGGCGCTTCATCTCCTAGGGTTAGGTTTTTAGATGTCTAGGGTTTTTGAAACTCCTATTTATTTTAAAAATTCCTTCAAAGCCTCATTGTAATTATCTTCTTGCGAATTACCGCAACTGTCACATCTCTCCTCAGAGATAAGCTGCCACCATTCCAACAAGCTTGTTTTTCGCTGCATTTTACAGTTTCAACTTATTTCCTTACTGAATAGAAAACCAGTTTTACTATATCTCTGTTACTCTTTGTTAAGCATCTGTTAATAATTTGTATTCATTTCTCTCTTCTCATAAAATCTGGATTAGTGGTATCAGAGTGGTCTGCTCCTTGTTGTCTTAATGCATGTCCCCAACGAGGTCAGAGTACAAAGAATTGGGTGTCGAGCTTGTTTCTCTTGAGGACCAAATCTCTCGCAAGCCCAAGTGAACTCTTATGGTAGGAGAAAATAAAGATGATGGGATAGGAGATCCTTTCAAAATGTTGCTTGAGGAAGCCCTGACACAACAGAGGAACGAGATGATGGATAGTTTCACGCAAATCCTTCGGCATCTACCAACAGGCGACCCATCTTCTTCGAGCGGAGGCACCGCCCCCTTCAAGGTACAAATAAACTTCGACATTCCTGTATTTGAAGGTCATATAGATGCAGATGGTGTAGACAAGTGGTTGAATCTACTAGAATGGTATTTTTTTGTCCATAACTTTTCGAATAGAGAAAAGATTACTTTTGTTCTCCTCAAAGCCATTCCCCATGTCAAATATTGGTGGGAAACTTTCTGTCAGCAAAAGGAAACAGAGGAACCCTCATTATTTATAGTCACGACCACCTGGGAATCCTTAAAGGATGCTATTAAGGAAAAATAATACCTTGTTGGAAGTTATGACGACTTGTATACCAAATGGACCACACTGCGGTAAGAAAGAGACCAAGCAGTGCTAGAGTTCACAAATATCTTCCATACCTTGCACATCAAGATGGATGTCAAAGATTTAGAGTGACATCGGGTGCTAAAATATCGTGGTGCTCTGCATAGATACATCCAAACCAAAATGGAATTTATGGACATCTCATCCTTGGGCACGACCTACCGATATTCCGTAAAAATCGAGCAGAAGCTCAAACAAAAGACACGACAATTTGGGCCCGGGAACCCCTCACAACAAAAGACAGGAAAGGGCGGCCCCAACCCGAAGAGAAAAGGATAGATAAAAGATGGATAGTATCAAGACAACCAGTCCAAGCCACAATAAAAGAGGGAGACTGGAAAGATGAAGAAAGATATCGGGAAGTGGTGCAACTTCCATAATATCCCTTGGCATAACACTGCTAATTGTTGCTCAAACCAGTCATTGGTGGCCGAAGTGAAAGCCTCTAAATCTGATGTGAGTTTTGACTCTAATTCAGAACCAGAAAGGGGAAGAAAGATCATTGACGTGGAACCCAGTGCCATCGTTGCTACCACCAAGCTCCAGCCTAATGAACTAGATGATCCAGAAGAAAGAGAGTGCCTCTTCCATTCACATATGTGGGTAAAAGGCACCCCGTTGCACTTCATCGTTGATAGCGATAGCCATAATAACCTCATCTCAATAGAGGTTGTGAAGCAGTTGGCCCTGCCGACAATGTTGCACCCACAACCCTACACCATTGGATGGCTCCACCAAGGAAGCGATCTCTGTGTCAGCCAACAGTGTCGATTGTCGTACACCATCAAACCCTTCAAAGACGAGGTATTGTGTGATGTTTCCCCTCTCGAAGTTTGTAATGTTATTTTGGGATAACCTTATTTATGGAAAAATCATGTCGTATATGATTCTAGGCCTCGTAGTGTTATTATTACTTTGAATAGAAAATTGTACAGGATACCTGAGGCAGTCCCACCTAGTGTTATTTCCTTGATCTCTACTAAGCAATGCAGGAAGATAATCTCTCAGACGGGGAAGTTTGTCTTCTTCATGATTCTCTCTAGGAACAATTGAAATATCACAACAACATCACAACAAAATAAATTAGATAAGGTCATCAAAGAATACTCGGATATCTTCTCCTCGCCTACCGGGGTACCTCTGCACTGTCAAGTCAAGCACCCCATCGATCTGACCCCTGGCGCACCACTTCCCAATGGGACAATCTATCGCTTCTCTATGTTAGAGAATGAGGAGATAAAGTGATAGATCCAAGAACTACTCCACAAGGGGCACATCCATCCTAGCTCATCACCTTGCGGGAGCCCAATCATGTTGGTACAGAAGAAAGATGGAACCTGGTGACTCTGCATTGATTAACAGGCCCTGAACAAAATCACAGTCAGAACCGGTACCTAATTCCCCAAATTGATGACCTCCTTGATCAACTCATGGGGGGGAAATACTTCAATAAGATTGATCTGAAGTTTGGCTACCACCAGGTCTCGGTAGAACACACAAATGTATGGAAGACTACCTTCAAGTCAAAGGAGGGCCTTTTTGAATGGTTGGTCATGCCCTTTGGTTTGACAAATTCTCTAGCCACTTTCATGGGGATGATGGATGATATCTTGTGAACATTCACCAATACTTTTGTAGTGGTGTATCTGGATGACATTCTCATTTACAACAAGTCTTGGGCAGAACACTTGCAGCATATTCAGCAGGTTCTGCACACCTTGTAGCAGCACAAGCTATATGCCAACTTGGAAAAATGATCCTTCGACATGGACGGGTCCATTACCTGGGCTACATTGTTGATTAGAATGGCGTACATGTGGATCCATCCAAGATCCAAGTCATCCGTGACTGTCCAGCCCCAACCACACTCATTGAGCTTCAGAGCTTCTTGGGCCTTGCCAATTTCTACCGCAGGTTCGTGTTGGGATTGTCCAATATTGCATGGGCCCTCAGCCACATAACCAGGGGTGGTGGTAAGGTAAAATTTGCATGGGGCCAGTCCCAAAAAAAAGCATTCGAAGATTGAGATATATGCTTCAGACTATGTTGTGGGCATCATTCTCACTCAGCACGACCACCCCGTGGCCTATCATAGTGAGACACTATCATATGTTGTCTGTAAGTACTTGGATTCCAAGCCAACCATTGTAGTATAACTGGTAACGTATTCTGAATATTTTTCCAAGACTAGGACCCATAAGAAGTAACTGAATCCACCGATCGCAACCAAGTCAACACCGATCCATGAGGAATTATTTGTCCATGATCACCCTTTTCCAAATACCAGAATTCATCAAATCTCACCATAAGGTGTTTGTAGCCAAATATTTGTAGAAAAAAAAGATGTTTTATAGGCCCCAACCTCCATAGTGTTTTGGTTTTATTATTGATTTCCAATTTCTTAAATGATAACTCTATTTATTTTTATTTCTGAACCAGAGGAAAGAAATACTCAACTTTTGAATCATGTGGAGAACCAAAATAGATATATGAGAAAGAGCCATCTAATAGACTAGTTGGCTCTCTAAAACCGCTTTTATTAACACAAAGTGTCCACCCAAGGAGAGCCATCTATTACACCAGTGATTAATCTTGGTCTCGAACTTATCAAAAATCCATAGCCAATCCTCCACTTTATAATTATTTGGCTTCAACAAATACCCTAGATATTTAAAACCTACAATAAGCACTTTCTAGGAGTAAAGGAATAGGTATTTTAAGGAATGGAGAGTTTCTAGAGAGACTCCAGAGTGTAAGAAAATAGACTTATGTATATTTATCACCAGTCCCAACGCACGACAAAAGACAAGGAGAATATTTTGGATTTTCTCCCATTCTGCAATAGAATCTCTTGACATTATAAGAATTTCATCGACAAATGGTAGATGAAGAACATTTATCAATATGGAAACCTTTATCCCCTGATAGAGTACCATCAAATTTATATTTCTTTAAAGAAAGGCTAAGACCTTCCATAACCAGAATGAAAAGAAGGGGTGACAACGGACATCCCTGTCTAAGTCCTCTGTTTCTCTGGAAAAAGGTGGTTGCCTCTCCATTTATCAAGATTGCATAAGTTGTAGAGGTTACGAAAGCCATGATACAATTGGTTTTTGGTAGCCCGAAGCCACATTGTAGAAGAATTAAACTTAGGAAGTCCCAGTTGGTACAGTCATAGGCCTTTTTTAAATCAAGCTTCAGGATTATGGCTTGTAGTTTTTTATTTTTAATGTTGTGTAAACATTCTTTTGCAGTACCGATAACATCTATAATTTGTCTTCATTTAAGAGCACCCAGTTTCTCTTTTGAAAGTGATCTAGAAAAAACTGGCTTGATTCTCTTTGCAACAACTTTAGAAATGATCTTGTAACATAAGTTACAGAGTGCAATTGGATGAAAATCATTGAAGGAAGAGGGACTATTAACTTTGAGAATCAATGCAAAAAATGTTGAATTGATCGATCTAATAACCTCCCCTATGATTCTTGTTTCTTCAACCATATATAACAAATCATTTCCAACCAACTCAAAAAAGTTTAAGAAAAATTCTACAGTCCATCCATCTGGACCAGGGCTTTTTTTCTTAGCAAAATCTCTAATAACCTCCAATATTTCATCCTTCATACATGCCTTTTCTAGAGAATGTACTTTTTTGTCACTAACAAAGTTTGGAAACTACCTGAACTCCAAAGTTGTTATGACATGTATCTCTAAAGAACGAATTGAAGTACTTATTAGCTTCTTCCTTGATGGCCTAATGACCTATGTGGATGCCCCCTGTGTTAGCACAAGATTGGTTAAGGTGCCAAGTGTCAAGAACAAGCATTGAAAAAACTCTCACAAGGTTCCAAGAATAAAAATAACCCATGGATTTATGATATCAAATTTCACACAGACACACAGGCGGGCGCTACCAAAATTCTGGCAGAGGCTGAATTGTGCAGAGTTATTCTACCAGTTTTTAGTCACTAATTTAAAGCTTGGATTGTGAACAATTGAGAAGATATTTTTGAAAACTGGAGGAGGTTTTTGTTTATAACATTCAAAATAACAAAAAACTCTCCGAGGTTTTCAAAATGTGTTATGTTTTGAGAGATATTAGACATACAAGTGGCACTACCAACTATTTTACAATGGCGCTACCTAATTTCCTATAGCGGTCACGGTTTTGATATTCGCCTTGTTGGGAGGTTGCCACCTGTCAAGGAGGATTCAAATGGCTTCTCAAGGATCAGTTAGATGTCAAGGGACACCTGCACCTAATATTTAGCTACATCAAATTCCTCATGTAATGAGGTGGAGACATTTTATTAATGAATTCCAACAAATTCCTGAAAATTAGCAGTTTGTTGGATTGTTGTCTCTTTGATTGTTTCCACCTATATCCAAAGTTGAGAATCCAATGGAGGAGATGGAATTCGACCTCCTAAGGTTATGAGGATGCTATTTTCTATTTAAGGAAGTAAATATCTCTTGGAGAGGGGATTCATGAGCCAAGGGAGGCCCAGAGGCTCTTTTTTTGTACTTTGACAGATTAACTTGAAGATAGCCTATCTTATCATTTTCTGTGTTAAGAATTCATTTGCAGAAGGAAGTGATGTTTAGCTATGTTTTTTCTTTGTTTTTGACTCTTAAGCTTTGTTCTTCTTCAACAGCAAGTATGAGAGGGTTGCTTACGAGGATCCTTTGAGATATTCTACCTTGTTTGTTTCTAAATCTCTTCTGAAAAGGATCTTTAGATTATGATTCTTCTTCTACTGTATCAATAGTATTCTTGAAAAGGATTTTCACATCTTTTTGTTTGTAGTTCTATATTTTCTCATAAAATTATTCCACCTGAAAGCCTTGAAAGGCTAAACATTGCTTTTGGATGACGTGTTTTTCTGCATATGGAAGATGATTTGTAGGGATAAATTCATATGATTTGTCAAGTCAAGCAGATAGCTTCATCCCTACCTCTCTCATAATTTCAAAATCAACTTTCTTTTCATATTTCTTAATGTGTAAGGCTTACCCCTATGTAGTCATGGGGTGACTCCTTGAACTAACATTTTTGGCACCGTTGTTGGGGATGGATTTGAGCAGATTGAAAATCTCCATGGGAAGAACGACATTGCACAGCTCCAGCTTTAGATTGTGACTGAAGTTGGGCACCTTCAAGACTGCACATTCACCATGGCGACTCCATTTTTCAGAATCTGTTGGTGACTCCACTAGAATGAGACCAATTAAATGGCTATGAAGGCTATCCTGGTCAGGAGGTTTTACCCACTCAATTTCTCAGCCATAGATGATTATCCACATCCTGTGCCTCTTATTGATGAATGGCAAGATCTATTGCCTAGATTTTATGAAGGTGAGAATGACAACCCTGTTGAGCATGTTCAAGAATTTGATGCTTTGATGCAACAACATGACATCCATAATGAATATATATTGATGAAAATGTTCATGTATTCCTTGTATGGGGATGCACATAAATGGTATTTCTCATTGCCCCCTTCCAACATTTCATCCTTGAAGGATTTCCACAGAGTATTCAATGAACACTGCAAAAGGTTTTATCCCTCTGAATGTATTTGTCATAACTGTTGTGAGGGATATGTAGAATGTGCTCAAGATTTGTTAGATTGCTCTATTGAATATAAAGATGAAAACGATTGTATTCACTATCCAAATGAAATAATAAAGAATACTCATGTATTCGGAGAGGACAACATTCATAACTTTGTTTCATATGAAAATCATGTGTATGAACAACTAGAATAAACAATTATTGTTGTTCCTGAAATGGATATTTTTAACAATTATATTCTTGATGAAATTATTGTTTTAGAGGTTGATCATAGGTATGAAGGGAAACCTGTTTTTGATGAATATTCTAGTGATGATGAGTAGCAAGCTTATCCTATATTTGATCACTTTGAATACAAGGAGTATGATGTAGAGGTTGGACTTGTCATAGAAGAAATAACCCAAAGATTTGACCAGGAGCAACCCTTAGTTGAGGCACATGAAGATATTGTTTATACATAGCCAGAAGTAAATCAACAGTCATCAGTGGATCAATAGCCAACTACGTCAATCCTTATTCCACATGTACCCATAGTTTACAGTAAGAAACTTGAAGTGGAAAAAGAAATATGCTATAAGTCCCATGTGTTTTCTCACCATTTTTATGACCCTCTAGGGGTGTATATGGAGTTGTATTTCTCAAATGTTTTGGAACCTGTAAACTTTATTGTGTCAGCAGTAGTCAGAGGAGATATAGGAAATTTTTTCAAACCATTTTCATATTCCTTTTGTCTGTTGTCAATCATTGGCATTATAAAGACTCATGTCAACAAGTTGCTTGAATGGATTTGACGAAAGTTTGACTTCACCTAGCCCATTGTAAAAGTCAGTTAGCTTAGGTTTTGTACATAAATAAGCTCCATCAAGAGAAGGTGTGTTTGCTTTTTGTTTGAAAGTAGATTAGTATAAGTTGTCAGTATGTTGTCTTCAGCAATATGCATCAGATCATGACTCCACACTCCCAAAGGATAAGGCACTGAAACTACAAGAGTTCTTAGAGCCTCACAGGGAGGACTCTATCCCCAATGGAGCCTATGTTAGCACAAGATTGGTTAAGTTGCAAAGTGTCAAGAACAAGCATTGAAAACACTCTCACAAGGTTCCAAGAATCAAAATCACCCATGTATTTATGCTACTGAATTGCATGTAGACACACAGGTGGGTGCTACCTAAAGGGACTACCGAAATTCTGGCAGAGGTTGAATTGTGCAGAGTTATTCTGCCAAGTTTTAGTCACTAATTTAAAGATTGGATTGTAAACAATTGAGAAGGTATTTTTGAAAACTGGAGGAGGTTTTTGTTTATAATATTCTAAATAAAAAAAACCTCTCTCAATGTTTCAAAATGTGTTATGTTTTGATATATATTAGACATAGAAGTGGCACTACCAACTGTTTTACAACGATGCTACCTAATTTCCTGTAGTGGTCACGGTTTTGATATTCGCCTTGTTGGGAGGTTGCCACCTGTCAAGGAGGATTCAAATGGATTCTCAAGGATTAGTTAGATGTCAAGGGACACCTGCAACTAATATTTATCTCCAGAAAAGGCCTCATTAAATGAGGTGGAGACATTTTATTAATGACTTCCAACAAATTCCTGAAAATTAGTAGTTTGTTGGATTTTTGTGTCTTTGATTGTTGCCACCTATCTCCAAGGTTTAGAATCCAATGGAGGAGATGGGATTTGACATCCTAAGTTTATGAGGATGTTATTTTCTATTTAAGGAAGGAAATATCTCTTAGAGAGGGGATTCATGAGACAAGGGAGGCTGACAGGCTCTGTTTTTGTACTTTGACAGATTAATTTGAAGATAGCCTATCTTATCATTTTCTGTGTTAAGAATTCATTTGCAGAAGGAACTGATGTTTAGCTATGTTTTTTCTTTGTTTTGACTCTTAATATTTGTTCTTATTCAACAGCAAGTGTGAGAGGGTTGCTTACGAGGATCCTTTGAGATATTCTACCTTGTGTGTTGCTCAATCTCTTCTGAAAAGGATCTTCAGATTATGATTCTCTTCTATTGTATCAATAGTATTCTTGAAAAGGATTTTCACGTCTTTCTGTTTGCAGTTCTATGTTTTCTCATAAAATTATTCCACTTGAAAGCCTTGAAAGGATAAACATTTCTTTTGGATGATCTGTTTTATTGCATATGGAAGATGATTTGTAGGGATAAATTCATATGATTTGTCAAGTCAAGAAGATAGCTTCATCCCTACCTCTCTCATAATTTCAAAATCAACTTTATTTTTGTATTTATTGATGTGTAAGGCTTACCCCTATGCAGTCATGGGCTGACTCCTTGCGCTAACACCCTGAATCATCCTTTATATCCTAAATGTATTTTTTATTTCGCCTATAGCTAGCAAAACGGTGGAAAAACTTGGTATTCTTATCACCACATTTAATCCAAATCGCCCTGTTCTTTTGACGCCACCTTTCTTCCTCCACCAGCAGTAATTTCTTCTCTTTGCCTCAAGAGTATGCATAGCCTGATCAGAAACATAAAAAAAAAAACCCTGTTTCTTTTGGATATAACATTTTGTAAGCGCCTCATCAATCTTAACCAATTCTAACTGATCCTGAAGGTGCTTCTCCTTAGACCACGATTTAACTCGAACTTTTAAAAGAGAGAGTTTCCCTACAAGTCTCTTTTGGGATCCAGTAAAATGTAGAAAATGTGGATCATTCCATACATCCTAAACCAACATAGTGAAGGAATCATCACTAATCTAGACTGGGTTTAACTTGAACGAATATGCAACCGTCGGAATCCCCTCACCCAACTGAAGAAAAACGGGATCATGAATAGATAGGTAGGGATATTCCACCTAAGTCCTATACCTCAAAGTAGAAGTGATGAGATCCTCATCCACATAGATCCGATCAAGGCACTTTGTTATGCTAACAGCAGCGGACCTACCATTTTGCCACGTAGGAACTACCTCGGTAGGGACAACATCCACTAAACTATTTTTTTTTAAAAGCGATTTAAAAAAACTCGCCAAAGAGTCTTCTAGAGATGTTCTCCTCCAAACCTCCTCTGTATAAGTTGTAAAATTCATATCACCTACAATAATCATATCCTCATGTGATAATAATCCTTTACCATCCACTGATTCCCAGAAATATTTGCGGTCCTGACAAGGCCTGTAAACATTCAATAGAGATATCTTTCTGTTATCCTTTAGAGTTGTTCCTGACAAACAAATACCACCACTGCTTAGAAACGGATCTAAAACAAAAACAAAAATGTATCCCAAGAATCTAGTAGACCTCTAGAGGTCCCCACAACACTAAAAACACACATCATCCAGTCGGGCCTAAGCTTATTCATAAAGTTTCTTTCCTTTTCCGCAACCACCATAGTTTCTTGTAGGAAAATAATGTTTGGAGTCATTTTTGATAAGATTCTACGAAGGGAGGCCAATTTCAGGGGTCCTCCTATCCCTCTGATGTTAAGGGAGATAAGGATCATGATTAAGCCCTTGCCAGGGCTTTCATGCCTCTAAGCACCCCTTGTTCAGTGTTTGTAAAAGGAAGAGTATCAGAAGTAGAACTACTAGTCCCCACCTTCCTACAGGCACTTCTTGTTTTGACTGGAAAAAATTCATACCCCAAACCCCTTGACCACACAGGGTCAGAATCATTGAGAGACCCTTTCCCCTGGGGACCCTTAGAATCCCATTTAACTAACGGTCTAACCACAGGAGAATTTCCAAAAAAAAAACGATATCGGAATAGGATTTATATCCCGATTAAGAGAATGAACTAAATATGTAATCATTCTATCCAAAGTAGAGTCACTGAGTCTTGAATCAATGTAACCCGAAGTAGTATAAGAGTCATCCAAATTTTCACTCAGAATGTTTGAATTAGTAGAAACCCCATAGGTAGGAGAAACCTCACTATTACTTATAATTATATCCCCGACCATAGCTATATTTAAGTATATAGGGGCTTTCGCAGTGCAAGATTAATGACTTACACTACGCAGTTAATCCCGAAAATAATATCATAACTATATTCTTAGGTTCTTAGTCCTTAGTCTTACCTTTTTCTAAAACCAGCCTTAGAGATTGTTCAAGGAAGAGGATACTATCTAAATTTTGATGCTCCCATCTAGATAAAGAGAAATACGGCTTGTGACAATAGTGTTTTAACTTACCAACAAATGTAGGGTCTGGTGCAAGAGGAATTTCCTCAAAGATTAGCCTCGGATAATCCACTGGGTCTTGTGCATCCTCCAGCAGAATGACACTGTCACCTAGCATTTAATCAACTAAATATTTTTCAACCAAAGAGCCAAAGATGTTTTGGAATTCCTTCCTCAAGTGACTGGTCCACCTACAAATAGTACAGCAAAAAGGTAGACCCAATTAGTCTAACCATTGTACAAATAGAAGACCCCACCACTCAATCTCTAATACTTCCATAAGCCCCGCATGAACGTCCACTTCAACAAGTGCCTTAGCCATTCATTTATCTGGTGACCGCAAGGTTGTTTCATCTAATTTTATAAAACGACTTATGGAGTTCACAACCTCCTCCAGGGATTTTATATTCCACAACTGTAATGGGAGACTCGGGAGGAGCACCCAAATATGTCTAAAACTAAAATATTTTGTCACTGTATTAAAACTTAAGTGCCACCTTTTCAACATCATGCTCCCTCTGTCGTAACTCCAGAACCTTTGTAGAACCAGTTCAGAATCCTCTAGAAACTTGAAAACAAAACCCATCCAACCTCTCAGCAGCGAAAGCACCTTAGAGGAATAACCTAACAAAGGTTCCCAGTTTCTAAGCACCCACTCCTCAAGTGGTAATAAACAACAAGATCTATAAGACAGTCTCCCAACTAAGGTGCAGAGCGCTAAGTTGCAGGATTCTTCTAAACCAATGTCCATTCCCAAGACCAACTTACGCTTTGTCCTTTTAGGTCTCCACACCTTCGTTGTTTGCTTAACATGGGTTCTCTTTTATTTTAGACCATATCTTACAGGAGCTTTGCCATTAAATGTTTTTTCTACCACCATAAATGCCTTCATCGAAACTCCTACCCCCTGTACCGTTTTTGTGGACTAGAAAACCCCATAAATCCCTCCTGGAAAATCTGCACAGGATTGAGAAATACTAGGCTCCGTTATGTTCACAGGCCGATGAAATGGAAGAGGTTCATCATGAAGAGCAGGAGTTAAGTCCTTCGCAATAAACGTAGCATTAAATACCTCATCAGGGTGACGGCTTGTGACTTTATTCCTGTCGATCGTATCAACTGAGGTGAATAACCCTAACCTCTCTCAGAGATCCTCGTCAGTTGCACCCATGAGTGCATTGAATTCACATTCCATTAGTGTATCACCTAGAAACCATTGAAGCCTCCACCTCCATAAACAATTATATCTAGTTTTAGTGTAGTCTCGTCGATGTTAAGTCGCTCTAGGAAACAGGTAGAAGTAAATTAAGACTTGACAAGGTCGTCGGAGCCGTAGACAGGAAACCTTCTCAGTGGCTCTCTACACTAGGAATAACTATGCACTAACTATTCTAGTTATGAGTGCTCTGAAAAGGTGGGCATCATGTAAAACCATATGGTTTATAGTACCAGCTCCCGATACACTTCTGGCACCAATGCCACCATGAAACCTGCAAACATGTCTTCCCGTCTCTACCATTTTGAAACTCATTGTTGGCACAAGGGCAGACCCAAGGTTCAACGCTTCAACAACGCACCAAAAAACCCCTAACTATCATCCCTTTCAGCAACACCTGCGAAGAAGATGAAGTTTCACCCAAGGTAGAGGTAGGGGTGGTTGCAAGTATCAGTTGTCTACAACCTAGATGGGACATGGATATGTGATTACAACACTTAACAGAGCACTTAGCCAACAATATGCATTAGATTATGCTCTTTATTCACATTGCAAATTAACGCTAATTACATATCAGCACAGTAATAATCAAGATCTAACACTTCCAATTACTTAGCACATGCATTAGAACAGATCTAGCATTCATTCATAAAGCACCAAGCATCAATGGATCTACCTACTATACATCAAGAACAATGCACTAAGAAAATAGATACATAAACATCATGAATAACATTGCACAAAGAATAACAACACAGGATATACGTGGTTCACCCCAATGTGGGGCTACGTCCACCAACTCTTCCTCTTCTTTATTGATCTTCGAGCTTCTTACATTCCTCTGCTCCTGTGCACAAAGCCACAGATTCAAATCCACGAGAGACAGGAAATCTTCGCGCACCTTGCCAGATCCTCCTTCCCCATATTAGGTCAAGGCACAAAGCCAACTACAACGAATTTCACTTAGCTCTACAAGTCTCACATATAGTATGCACAAAGCATTCACAACTATTCACACTTAGCAACCTTCACAGGTTCTTGCACAAAGCCGATCAGAACTACTTCTTACATCGCTTAGCTACTTATTTATACATTACAAAAGAGGCCTAAACATGGGTAAACCCATGGGATGACATCCCATACCTGTTACATAAACCCTAAAACCCAAAAATCCCACAAAAGGGTCGAGATCCCGCAATCTCCACCTCGCCTGGGCGCTCCATCTTTGACCATCCTGTCAAAGTCCCAAAAATGGTCAAACACGACCAAAGTTTCCACCAAACTTCATTGAGGGCCAACAAGCCCCCAACACTAACCTGTGACTCATCCCGAGTCAATTTGATCTAGGTAATATTGCTTCAAAGGCCTCAAGCTTTGCTCGAGTTGCCTTAAGTTCTTGCTTTGCCAGAGCCTCCTGCTTGGTGAATTCTTGAATGAATTACTTGGTGACAAGCCATTCCAGGTGTTGTTCCACTATTCTGATCACCTGTTCCAACTGTGATCCTTGTCCTTAGATCTCTTCAAAAAGTGTGCAGGATTCGTCCTTCACTAGCTAGAGTCACTATGTCACCTCCATCACTCTGCTCTGGATGGCAGTGACCTACTGTTGAACTGCGCGTTGATCCTATGACCTCTTCATCTTTTCCACCATAGTAAGAATCTTCAACTACACTTTCACAGTCGACACCTGTTGCTTCGCCTCTTGGAGTTGTGCCTCCAATTCCCTCAGCTCCAGGTCTTCTGCAAGGCACTCATAGGTCTACGCACTTTGAGCACTTAATTCCTTACATTTTGAGGCCAACGCCTTGATTCTTTCTACTGCGCTCCTAGAAGTTTCTTCCCTCTTATCTCTCACTTCTTCCAGAGTGCTCGACACTGATTGAAATTATAACTCTACTACTCTTGCTTGAAGTTGTTGAATGGCCTCAGCGAGGTTCCCCACTTGGCTTTCGGGTGTCTCTTCTTCCATCTGTGCCAAGCCCAAAACAGAGAGAAGTGCTCTAGTCATGGGTTCCTTGACCACAGTCTGATCTATGAGTAGCTGGTATTTATCTTTCTGGATTTTCTCTTTGTCCTCTTCGAACTTCACCCTAAGCTCATCTTTCTCTTGCTACGTAACCCGAAGTTTCTCTAAGACCTCCTCCTTTTATTTCTTCAAGGCCTCTGTGGCCTGCTTCCTGTCTTCTTGAGCTCGATGAAGGCGAGCCTCTGTTGCATCTACTAATCTTCGCAACTGGGTGGTCTCATCCCCCAATTATATGTTTTCTACTGAGGATGGCATAGTAGACACTGCACGGCTCGAATGGATAACTTGTTGTATCCCTTTCAGCTCGGCCTCGATTCTGTCATACATCATCTCCTACTTTTCTTTGCATCACTTAAATATGTTATCCAAAGCATCTTCTACAACTGCGATGATGATATCAACATCATCCGTGGTTAGCACATTCTGTGACTGAGGCTTATTGACTCGGGACTTCTTCCGTGCTAAGGGTTTCTTCTGAGAAACCTTCCTTTTATTTGACGTCTTAGCCTCTATAAGGGGGTTCTTTGGTGGTGTCACTTCACCCTTTTCTTTCTTGTATTTTTCCCCTTCCTCATCTTGGTTTACTTCGTCACCTCCTCCTCCTCCAGGTGATTCAGGCGCAATTTCTTCTGATGCGTTGTCCTTCTCATCAGTTTCTATGTTCTGCACTTCCTCCTTTTTCTTCTTTTTCTTTGCATTACTTGGTCCATCGTACTCAGTGCGGGTAACCACATGACTTTCAATGAGGTCGGGGTCAGACAATTTTGCATCTCTGGCTGGTACAAGGAATTCATTTGGCCATTGTTTAGTGATCTCTTCCAGGTCTTCCTCGATCAACTTATCGTATGACTGCAACTCCTCTTTACTTTCATCCCTGTGCGCAGTGATGTAGATGAAGTGGCAGTCTACGTGGAACTTCGCTAGCATCCTTTACATATGCAGGGTGTTCGGGGTCATTTGGCGGAATGATTCAATAGTGCACATGAGCTTTAGATAGTAAGTGTGAAACACCGCATTTGATTTCCATTGCTTTGTCATATAACTTGTATACCACAAGGTGGAGCAGGGATGATTTTAGGGGCTAAATTTCGCTCATGGGCTAATTTTCCATGGTTTTTCCCAAATAAATGTTCGCTAATCTAAAAATGATTCACCCAAATTCCATACGATAAAATTGTTTTAACTTTAAAATCGCCAAAATTTTATGCAAACTATATAAAATCCTTAGAAATTTGAATATTTTTACAAAAATGTCGCCAAACATTTATAGTTGGCATATGAAGGATTAGTAAGATTCGCCAAGGTTTCTACATTTTAAAA
>JASDQU010373481.1:125244-141460 GCA_032191745.1 Picea mariana
ATCTACTTATCAGAACTAACAATCACATAGATCAAACTCCCGCTACTCCTACATCACCTATCTACTTATTTATACATCAAAAAATGGGCCAAAACATGGGTAAGACCCATGGGTCAACGTCCCATTCCCTTTACATAAACCCTAAAACCTAAAAATCCTGCAAAAAGGGTGAGATCTCACGATCTCCGCTTTTCCTAGCCACTCTGTCTTTGACCAGCCTGTCGAAGTTCCAAAAATGGTCAAGCATGACCAGTGTTTCCTCAAAACCTGGTCAAGGGACACCAGGCCCCAAAAACTCACCTGTGACTAATCTTGAATCACTCTGATCTGGGCATATATGCTTTGAAGGTCTCAAGCTTAGATCGAGCTACCTCAACTTGCTTCTTCGTCGGAGCCTCCTGCTCGGTGAACTCCTGGATTACTTTCTCGGTGACAAGCCCTTCCAGGCGTTGTTCCACTATGGCAACCACCTATTCCAACTTTGATCCTTATCCCTCAAGATCTTCAAAAAGGGTGCAGGCTTTGTCCTGCACCGATTGGAGTCATTGTGTCACCTCTATAACTTGACTATGTATGGCAGTGACCTGCTGCTGAACTGCACGTTGCTCCTATGACCTTTTCATCTTCTCCACTGATGTAATAAACTTCAACTGTGCTTCCACTATCTATGCCTATTACTTTACTTCCTGGAGTTGTGCCTCCAATCTCCTCATCTTTGGGTCTTCTACAAGGTGCTCATAGGTCTAGGCACTTAGGTTATTTAATTGCTTGCATTCTAAAGCCAAGGCCTTGATTATTTCGACTACACTTCTGGCCGTTTCTTCCCTTTGGTCTCTCACTTCCTGAGGAGTACTCGGCACTGCTTGTAGTTCTACCTCGGCTACTCTTTCTTGAAGCTGTTGAATGGCTTCAATGAGATTTCCCACTTGGATCTCAGTTGTATCCTCTTCCATCTGGGTGAAGCCCGATACAGAGTGAAGTTCTCTAGCCACTGCCTCCTTGACCACAGTCTGGTCCACAAGAATATGGTATTTCTTTCTCTGGATCTACTCTCTGTTCTCCTCAAACTTCGCTCTCATGTCATCTTTTTCGTGCTACGCAACCTGATGTTGCTCTAGGCCTTCCTTCTTTGCTTGCTTCAAGGCCTCTGTGGCCTACTCTTTTTCTTCCTAGACTCGAAAAAGGCAAGCCTCTATAGCATTTACTATCCTATGAATTTGGGTGGGCTCATCCCCCAACTATACAAATTTTTATGATGACGGCGCAGTAGACACTACACGGCTCGAATAGAGAGCTTGTTGTACCCCCTTCAGCTTCACCTCAATTTTGTCATACATCGTCTCCTGCTTTGCTTTGTTTCGCTGAAAAATATTCTCCAAAGTGTCTTCTACAGCTGCGATGATGAGGTCAATATCATCCACTGTGAATACGATCTGTGACTGTGGCTTGTTAGCTCGTGAATTCTTCCGCGCTGAGGGTTTTTTTGGAGAAACCTTCCTTTTCTTTGATGTATCGGCCTCTGTAAGGGGATCCTTCGGTGGTGTCACTTTGCCCTTTTCCTTCTTGTCTTCTTACCCTTCCTCCTCTTAGTTTACTTCTTCATCTCCTCCTCCTCCAGGTTACTCAATTGCAGTTTCCTTTGATTCCCTTTCTATCTCCTGCACTTCTTCCTTTTTCTTCTTTTTCTTAGTGCTGCTCGGTCCATCCCACTCAGGTCTGGTGACCACAGGACTTTCGATGAGGTCAGGGTCGGAGAGTTCTGTCTTCTCAACTGGTACAAGGAATTCAGTCGACCATTCCTTGGTTATCTCATCCATGTCTTCATCAGTCAATTTATAATATGACTGTAGCTCCTCCTTGATTTCATCCCCATGCGCAGTGATATATATGAAGTGTCGATCTGCATGGAACTTTGTGAGTGGCTTGAACCTATGGAGTGTATTTGGCATCATACGGGGGAAGGATTCAATGGCCCACATGAGTTGTAAGTAGTAAGTGTTGAAGACAAAATTTGACTACCATTACTTTTCCATATCACTTGAATACCACAAGGTGGTGAACCTCGCGACCAGTAATTCGGATGGCTCGACTTCCGGGAATGTCACTTCCTCCGTCATCTCCCAAGCAACAAATTCTATAAGTATGAGTAACCTGCTAAAGTGGAACTCATAACCTTGGTCCTGCGCTTCGTGAAAGTCCTTCTCCAACTCGTTGAAAAGGTATCTTTCCCAGTTCATCTGCATGCCTTCAATGCACTTCCCAGTGATGTTGATAATGAACCCTGTGACTTGTGTTGGCATGTTCTTCCTGACGCACTTGCCTGCTATCAACTAGAAAGCTAGGTGCATTGCGCCATCTTGGATGGAGGCTACCTTGTAGCCTCACTTCCCCTTATCCACATCGACATACGTTTTCTTTAAAAGTTGCACTAGGGTGTGATCTGGAGCCTTCCCTAGATAGAACTGCTGAGGGTATGGTCCCTACACGCTCAGTCCAATGATCATGTGGATCAGTGTTGGATACACAGTCATGCACCTGTCTAGCCAGAGATAGCCTCCATGGTAGCACGATAGGAGGATTTTAACACACATGTTAACCTCCTGATGTCTTCTGAAGTGGGGTATCTTCATCACGTTAAGGATGGTGGACCTCACGATCTCCTTAATCCATGGCCGGGGAACTATCTTCGGCTTCTTCCTAGTAATATTTGTCAAGTAGCGATGTGGTGCGAGCATCGCATAGTTATTTGTCTCCCAGGTTAAATTCGTTGATCTTAAGTGATGCAGGAGCATTGTTAGCGGGTAGCAAGCGCGCATGGAAGTGGAATCCAGCTGGACAATCACCAATGCATTTTGACACATGATCGGGATGATGTGCTCAAATTAATTTTGAAACAGGGTGTGCCAACCTTAAATGAGACAATTAAGAAAGGGCGTACTCCATGATTTGTAATCAGATCTTGAGTGACTCGCTCACATCTGAAGTAGATAGAGGCATTTAAGTTCATTTATGTAGGTAGATAGAATTTAATTCTAGATTAGACAGTTCAGAGCATAAGAGGGAAAGAGGATATAGACACCCTCATTGTATAATTGTAATATTATTATGAGAAGAGCATAGAAGAGAAGAAGTAGAGAGATGTAATTTGAAAACACCCATGTACAGAAGTCCTAAATTAATACATGAAGCTTTGATTCAGACTCATGGTGTTGTAATGTTCTCTGTGTACGCTTGTTGAATATTATGCTTAGTGTTGTTTTACTCTTTCAGACTCGAGTTGTGGAGAAAGATCGGAGGAGATAGAGTCTTCAAAGTGCCGAAGAGAAGCTCAAGAGGGCTAGTGCCTTGAAGTGTTGAAAAGAGGCACAACGATATTGTTTTGCAGGAGGACAATTTTCGTAAAGGAATATCGTGTTCACTTCGCAGGAGTTGTCAAGGAGGAATCGGTCGGTCAGAATTCTCCGTGGAGAATTCACAAAGTCCCTGGAAGCTGTCAGATATTGCAAAGGAGCAGGGGAGTTACTGTAAGTCTATTTTCAAGTTCAAGTTCAGGGGAAATAGAACCGTAGAATCTGAGCCAACAAGGGTCATTGGATCACTCGTGTAATCTCATTTCGTGGATTCACGAGTTGAAGGGTCAAAACCCTTGCATCAAGATTCGCGAGGCCGCAAGAGGTGAAGTTCCGAAAGGGAGATTACTTCCATTGTGGGACCGCAATTGACAATGTGTCGGAACTTGGCATTTCGGCATATCGGAGGAAAAGAGGCCGAGACTTTTGTCCCAAAAGTCTCGAAGTCGCGAGTTGTGATAAGGAGTAATGAGGAGTTCGGGACCTCGGTACTTCGGGTGTCGGGATACAAAGGAGGCAGAGCTTCAAGAAGCGAAGTCACGAAGTGTCGAAGCTAGGCACAAGGGGCACATGGTAGAACCACAAGGTGGGCCCGTGTGATTGATAGGTGAATACGCGTCACCTAGTGGAAGGAGTCAACACTCCGTTGACTTCTTGCATCTCGAAAATTTGTGAGATAAGAGCATGAGAGCTCAACATTGAAACTCACGAAGTGGCGAGTAGCGAGAATGTGAGAGGGAAAGCTAACATCATGTCTTGGGGGTTCGTGAAGGGAAGGTGCCAAGGTTGGACACTCGAACTCGCGAAAAAGAATAGTGCAAGTAACGATGGGAGCTAGCGTTAAGTCTAGCCAGTGGTCACGCGTAGAAGGCGCTAATAGAGAAGGAGCCATATCCATATCGGGGATTCGGGTATCGCGAGAATTGAAAGGAGGAGTCGAGAGCTTCGACTTGTGAACTTGCGAAGTCATGAAGTTGTGACAAAGACTTTGGGGTTAGGCCATTAATCATAGTGTTGTGGTCGCACAGAGAAGTGGAGCTCGCACCTAGTGTTGTTTGCACGGGGAAGATTTCGAAAGGACCTGTTGATCAATAGAAAGGAGATTCTAGTAAGGAATCGAAAGAGCCGATTCGGCTCAAAGGAGATAAAGAACGATCTTGTGAGCGGATATCGGTATGAGGGCCGATAGGTCTGTGTCACTTTGTTATCAGAGCCTGACTCTGTTTGTATACTTCAGACAGGGAAAGAGAGAAAGAAATCTCAGCCATGCCACCGAGAAGAAAATATAGACAAACACCTGATCCACCAGAGGAAAGGTAAATGCCAGAAGAAAGGGGTAGGCAGGTGCAAAGTCCAGCCATGGAAAGAGATATACATGACATACGTGCCAGACTCATGGACGTGGAAATAAAATAGAGGTGCACAGCTGGTGTTGGATATGTCAGTGAATCTGAAAGTGAAGATGAAGCTGGACATGAAAAAGAAGAAGTTACAGCAGAAGATGCAGCAAATGAACGCCTGATTAGGGTTGTTGCAAGGATGAGTGCTAGGGAAAAAATGGATATTCCAGTATATGAGGGAAACCTAGATGCTGAAGAGCTTCTAGACTGGATTAGAGCTCTGGACACATACTTTGAGTATGAAGATGTCGAGGAAGAAAAAAAGGTCAAACATGTTGTCACAAGACTTAAAGGACATGCAACATTGTGGTGGGATGAGCTACAAGCTGACAGATGCTGCAAAGGCAAGCAGAAAATCAAGAGTTGGGATAGCATGATCGCAAAGATGAAGGTGAAGTTCATTCCCAGGGATTACAAAATTACTTTGTTTTGGAGGATGCAGAATTTGAGACAGAAACTGATGTCAGTGAAGGAGTACACTGAATAATTCTACAGGTTGAACATCAGAGCAGATCATCGAGAAAGTGATGATGAAAAATTTGCTAGGTATATGAATGTTCTACGATACAACATTCAGGATGAGATGAGCATGATGATCATTCGAACTGTAGAATATGCTTATCAGATGGCTCTGAAAGCTGAAGAGAAGCTGAGCCGAAAGCAAAGCCAAAGAGGCCGGGGGAGAAGTCAAGCCAGAGGCAAATAAGTTGCCCAGGATAGAAATCAGAAACCCAAGGAAGACTGGAAGAAACCTCAGACTCAGACTGAGAGAGGTGGAAGCTCACAGAGAAGGTAGTATGCCAAGCAGAGAGGGCAGTATGCTGAACAGAGAGGAAAGTATGCTAATAACAACACTTTTCCTCGTACTAGAGGTAGAGGAAGAGGTAGAGGTGGAGTAATAAAATGCTTCACATGTGGAAAAATTGGACACAAGTCTTATGAATGTCCAGATAAGAAGAAAGAAGGTGGTGAGACTCACATTGCCGCAGCACAAAGGCGGAATGTTGAAGCAGAGGATGCTGAAGGTGGAATCTCACTGATGATGTGAAAAGTTCTCTTGAAGCCAGAAAAGGAGACAGAGGGACCAGTCTAGAGGAATAGACTTTTTCAGACTGCTTGCAAGACCAAAGACAAGGTATGCAAGGTCATTGTGGACAGTGGTAGCATAGATAATCTCGTTTCTACAGAGATGGTAGAAAAGTTGGAGCTGGAGACTATTGAACATCCAAGCCCATATAGAGTTTCATGGCTACAAAAAGGACATCAGGTAAATGTCACTAAACAATGTTTAGTTGAATTTAAGATAGGAGGATATAATGATAAGTTATTGTGTGATGTTATTCCCATGGATGTTTGTCATCTATTGTTGGGTAGACCGTGGAAATATGACAGAAATGTGATTCATGATGGGAGAATGAACACATACACCCTAGAGAAGAATGGGAGAACTCACATGTTGCTTCCAATAAAATATAAAGAGGTGAAACCTGAAGTAATCAACATTGTACTTCTCATGAGTGGGAAGGAACTTCTTATAGAGGTTAAGAAGAAGGAGGAACCACAATTCATTGTGGTCAGGAAGCCTAAAATTGTTTTAACCAGCACAAGGGTAGATGATTTACCGGAAGAGCTTCAGGAACTACTGGAAGAGTTCGTTGACATAGTAGTGGATGAACTACCTCATTCATTGCCACCGATCAGAAGTATAAGTCATCACATTGATCTTATACCTGGAGCTAGTTTGCCAAATAAAGCAGCGTACAGATTGACGCCACAAGAGAATGAAGAGGTCAAAAGACAGGTCCAGGACTTAATGGACAAGGGGTTGGTTAGAGAAAGCTTGAGTCCGTGTGTTGTTCCGACAGTGCTCAGTCCGAAGAAAGACAGAGGCTGGAGGATGTGTACTGACTCGAAAGCAATCAACAAGATAACCATCAGGTACAGATTTCTATTGCCAAGGATGGATGATTTGATGGATTGTTTGAGTGGGGCCAAATTCTTTTCAAAGGTTGATTTGAAGATTGGTTATCACCAAATTCGTATGAGAGAAGGTGATGAATGGAAGACAGCATTCAAGACAAATGAAGGGTTGTATGAATGGCTTGTTATGCTGTTTGGCTTAACAAACACGTCGAGCACTTTTATGAGATTGATGAATGAAGTCCTGAAGGATTTCATCGGAAAATTTGTCATTGTGTACCTTGATGACATACTGATTTTCAGTAAAACAGAAGCAAAGCATCTGAAACATTTGGCTACAGTGATGCAAAGGTTATAGCAAGAGAAGCTGCTAATAAATATGAAGAAATCCTCATTCATGAAGACAGAGCTCATTTATTTGGGGTTTTTTATTTCTGCAGATAAATTGAGGGTGGATCCAGATAAGGTGGAGCTGATTAAGGATTGGCCATCACCAAAGAGTGTCTTTGAAGTTTGAAGTTTTCATGGATTGGCTAGTTTCTACTGGAAGTTCATCAGGAATTTCAGTGGAATTAGTGCACCGATGATGGACACAGTGAAGAAGAGACACAAGTATTTTCACTGGATAGAAGAGGTAGAGAAAAGCTTCAATTTGTTGAAGAAGAAAATTACAGAACAACCAATTTTGGTGTTGCCTGATTTCAAGAAGACATTTCAAGTAAAATGTGATGCAAGTGGATTTGCAATAGGGGCAGTCTTGAGCCAAGAAGACATGTTGATAGCATACTTCAACGAGAAGCTGAATGAAGCAAAAGTGAAATACTCCACGTACGATAAGGAGTTCTATGCTATTATCGAGGCATTGAAGAAATGGAGACACTACTTAATTCCTAAGGAGTTTGTCTTATACAATGACAATCATGCTTTACAATTTGTGACTCAACAGGAGAAGTTGAATCAAAGACATGTTAAATGGGTTGAATACATGCAGAACTTTACTTTTGTAATTAATCATATTTTTGGAACTGCTAACAAGGTTGTTGATGCTTTGAGCAGGAAATGTTTGCTATTGCAGGAGTTCAGAGTCAAAACTTTGGGTTTTGATGACCTTAGGAACATGTACAGAGATGATCCAGATTTTAAGGAGGTGTATGAAGCAGCTGAGAATCCAATTCTCAGGGACAAGAGTCAATGGATAAAATACATGATCCAAGAAGGATTATTGTTTAAGGGTAATCAACTTTGTATTCCAAAATGCTCCATGAGGGAGAATTTGTTGAAGGAGAAACACAGTGGAGGATTGGCCAAGCATTTCGGTAATGACAACACGTTCTCAAAGATAAATGAGTCATATTTTTGGCCAGGAATGAGAGCAGACGTCGAAATATTAGTGGACAGATGTAGAATTTGTCAGCATTCAAAAGGAAAGAGGTAGAATGCAGGTTTTTATCAACCGTTACCCATACCTAAGAGGCCGTGGGATGTAGTCAGCATGGACTTCATATTGGGGCTGCTGAGAACACAAAGAGGGTTTGACTTGATCTTTGTGGTAGTGGATAGATTTTCTAAGTTGGCACATTTTATACCATGTCAGAAAACCAGTGACGCAACTCACATTGCGAATCTGTTTTTCAAAGAAGTCATTCAACTTCACGGCTTACCAAGGAGCATAGTTTCAGATCGAGACACCAAGTTCGTGGGACACTTCTAGAGAACCTTATGGAAAAAGATGGGAACAAACTTGTTGTTCAGTTCAACCTATCATCCTTAGATGGATGGATAGACAGAAGTCATGAACAGAAGTTTGGGAGACTTGTTGAGGAGTTTGGTGATAGAACACCACAGTCAGTGGGACAAAATTATGCCACAGGAGGAATTTGCATATAACAACTCACTGAATAGGAGCACAGGGAAAAGTCCATTTCAAATTGTTTATGGCATGCAGCCAAGAGGAGTTTCTGAATTGAGAGATTCAGAACATAATGCAACTAGGAGTGCTAGTGCAGAAGATTTCGCAGGAGAAATGAAGGAACTTCACAGCCAGGTGAAGGAACAACTGTAGAACTCGAGCCAGGAGTATAAGCACAGAGTAGATCAACACAGGTGACAACTTCAGTTCGAATTTGGTGATTTGATTCTTGCACACTTAAGGAAGGAAAGGTTTCCAAGGGGGACATATAATAAACTAAAGATGAAGAAGATCGGACCATGCAAGGTCTTGAAGAAATTTGGGGCAAATGCTTACGAGATTGAATTACCCGATGGGATCGGAATTTCTCCTATATTCAACATCTCATATTTGTACCCTTATAAAGATGAGGAAGCAGGAACAGGGAATGAACAACCAGAGGTTTAGTGGACTAAACAGGTGCCAATTGCAGAGAAACCACAGATGGAGAGCATACTGGACAAAAGAGTTAGTAAGAGGACCAGGAGAAAGGAATACTTTGAATACTTGGTCAAGTGGAAAGGACATCCAGTTGAAGATGCCAGTTGGGAAAATGAAGCAGAGATCCATAAGCATGGACAGACCATGCGAGAGCTCATGAACAGGAGCCCATGAAAATTTTCAAGCAAGGGAGTATGATGTAGGAGCATTGCCAACGGGTAGCAAGCGAGCGTGGAAGTGGAAGGTAGTTGGACAATTGCTAGTGCATTTTGACACATGATCGGGAAGACGTGTTCAAATTAATTTTGAAACAAGGTGCACCAACCTTAAATGAGACAATTAAGAAAGGGCATACTCCCTAATTTGTAATCAGATCTTGAGCGACTCGCTCACATCTGAAGTAGATAGAGGCATTTAAGTTATTTTATGTAGGTAGATAGAATTTANATTTTCAAGCAAGGGAGTATGATGTAGGAGCATTGCCAACGGGTAGCAAGCGAGCGTGGAAGTGGAAGGTAGTTGGACAATTGCTAGTGCATTTTGACACATGATCGGGAAGACGTGTTCAAATTAATTTTGAAACAGGGTGCACCAACCTTAAATGAGACAATTAAGAAAGGGCATACTCCCTAATTTGTAATCAGATCTTGAGCGACTCGCTCACATCTGAAGTAGATAGAGGCATTTAAGTTATTTTATGTAGGTAGATAGAATTTAATTCTAGATTAGACAGTTCAGAGCATAAGAGGGAAACGGGATATAGACACCCTCATTGTATAATTGTAATATTATTATGAGAATTATTATGAGAAGAGCATAGAAGAGAAGAAGCAGAGAGCTGTAATTTGAAAACACCCATGTACAGAAGTCCTGAATTAATACATGAATCTTTGATTCAGAGTCATGGTGTTGTAATGTTCTCTGTGTATGCTTGTTGAATATTATGCTTAGTGTTGTTTTACTCTTTTTTTCATGAATTTGTTGTTTATGCTATGTATGTATGATTTCATGTTAAATATTTTAAGTCTGAGAGAGTAAGCAATGAGTTTCAATTGTTTCTCTGTCTGAGCGAGAGTTTTCCTGCAAGGAGTGTAGTGAAATTGTCCGCAAGGCGTGCGTTGACAGAAGTCATAGTTCGTCTTTGAAAGATCAGGAGGGATAACCATTGTTCTCATTATCGCATAGGTGCAGGTTAAGCACAGGAGCCGTGCAAGGTGTGCACAAGCTGAGTAGAGATTCAGGGTTTGTAACCTGAGGGAATTGTTGAAAGACTGTTGTCACAAGGAGTGCGCAGAGTCGAAGAATTCAATACTTCGAAGTATTGAAGGATTGCCGCAAGGAGTGCATGCAGGAGTCTTCTTATAAGCTCGAGTTGTGGAGAAATCTCAGAGGATATAGAGTCTTCAAAGTGCTGAATAGAATCTCAAGAGGGCTAGTGCCTTGAAGTGTTGAAAAGAGGTGCAGCGACATTGTTTTGCAGGAGGACAAGTTCCGTAAATGAATATCGTGTTCGCTTCACAGGAGTTGTCAAGGAGGAATCGGTCGGTCGGAATTCTCCGTGGAGAATTCGCAAAGTCCCTAGAAGCCGTCAGATCTTGTAAAGGAGAAGGGGAGTTACAGTAAGTCTATTTTCAAGTTCAAGTTCAAGGGAAATAGAGCCATAGTATCTGAGCCAACAAGGGCCATTGGATCACTCGCGTAATCTCATTTCGTGGATTTGCGAGTTAAAGGGTCAAAACCCTTGCATCAAGATTTGCAAGGCCGCGAGAGGAGAAGTCCTGAAAGGGCGAGTAGTTCCGTTGTGGGACCATGATTGACAACGTGTCGGAACTCGTCATTTTGACATATCGGAGGAAAAGAGGTCGAGACTTTTGTCCCGAAAGTCCCGAAGTCACGAGTTGCGATAAGGAGTAACAAGGAGTTTGGGACCTCGGTACTTCGGGTGTCGAGATACAAAGGAGGCAGCACTTTGGGAAGCGAAGTTGTGAAGTGCCGAAGCTAGGCACGAGGGACACATGGTGGAACCGCAAGGTGGGCCCGTGTGATTAACAGGTGAATACGCGTCACCTAGTGGAATGAGTCAACACTCTGTTGACTTCTCGCATCTCAGGAATTCGTGAGATAAGAGCATGAGAGCTTGACGTTGAAACTCACGAAGTGGCAAGTAGCGAGAATGCAAGAGGGATAGCTAAAATCATGTCTCGGGGGTTTGTGAAGGGAAGGTGCCAAGGTTGGACACTCGAACTCATGAGGGTGCGAGTAACGACGGGAGCTAGCATTAAGTCTAGCCAATGATCACACGTAGAAGGCGATGAAAGAGAAGGAGCCATATATGTATTGGGGATTCAGGTATCGCGATATTGGAAAGAAGGAGTCAAGAGCTTTGACTCACAAAATTACGAAGTCATGAAGTTGCGACAAAGACTTTGGGGTTAGGCCCTTAATCATAGTGTTGTGGTCGCACGGAGAAGTGGAGCTCGTGCCTAGTGTTGTTCGCACAGGGGAGCTTCCAAAAAGACCTATCGATGAATAGAAAGGAGATTCCAGTAAGGAATCGAAAGAGCCGATTCGGCTCAAAGGAGATAAAGAACGATCATGTGAGAGGATCTCGGTCTGAGGGATAATAGGTCTGCATCATTAAGATCAAGGATCGGTTCTAATTGCGGTCTTACTGTGCGTATCCCCTTCGGGAGGTATGGAGTGATGAGGTGTACTCAAAATATCTTGGGATGTTGTCATGACTAACCATGCCTGCCAGAGGCGGGATGTATTTGGGAAATACTGACGAGATGAGCTTCGCGTTCGCCAAGTCGTCGCAGTGCTTTCTTCTCTTCTCCTTCACGGTTCGGGATGGCCCAGATCGACTGGATGACGTGCAGTTAAGGGAGATGCTTGAAATCCTCTCATTGATGAGGCCTGTACTCCTGTGGACATGACCTTCTCATCCATAAGGTCTATTAGGATCTCCTCCATAAACTTCTCTACTATGTTGTGTTCGCTCAACATACACACTCGCAGTCAATTATCTCGGGTAGGAGAATGGGTGCTCAAGGTAAGCCGAATGGGTGGTGAGGTCTCAAAAGTATAGCGTGGTAGCAATCTGTTCTCTTGTTATCTCGGATAATCACAATTTGTAAAAGTGTCGCTGGTGAGGCATTCGATGGATTAGATAAACAATGTTGTAACAGATTCCTCCAACGGATCAAAAATCCCCAATCAATATAATTCCATCCGTTATGGCGCAGTCCCAATGGTCCAATGGCGGTATTTCTAGAAATAACTGTGTTTCTAGCCATTTTGGAGTGTTGTTCTAACGGTCAAGGTGCCTCCAATGATCATATAGCTTTTCCAAGTCGAAGTTCTCTTCTACGTTGTTCTGCTATTTCGGTGAGGTTCGAGTTCTGCAAGCCTTCTTCCTGCGAAGTCTTCACTGGAACTTCCTGCATTTTTTATAACTTTTCTTTCTTCTTACTAAGATTTATGGCCTTCTTTTCTGTTATTTGATTTTCTGGGTTCCTCTTTCCATTTGTATTCTTATCTTCTTTTAGCATAGTAACTTCTCACTGCTAATGTTCTCTCAAAAAAAATTTCATGCAATATCTCTTCTCTTACTACTTCTGGGGTAGGTTCTCTTCTCTCCTGCATGGATAGGTTCTTTAAGCCTTCTTGTGTTATTTCAACTTCAACAACCTTCTGCTGCTTCGACTTGTCCTCCTATTCTTCTATTAAGCACGCTATTCTTCTAGCCATGAAATCCCTTAATTCTTGTTTTTTCTTTTTTGTGGCTACCTCTTTTGCTTTACCTCAGATCCCATCTTTCTCAATCCAAGTCTTTCCTAGCAAAAGTGCAAAAGGAGCGTTGTTCTCAACAAACTTAATGACCTCAAATTCTTCTTCTATCAATGCTCCATGGGTTGTCATAGGTACATGAGTAATTCTTCCACAAAGGGTTATCATCTTTCCTTTAAACAATCCTATCCTTTCCAATGAAGGAATCATAGTTGGCTTTCCCAAAAATTCCCAAGTACTCTTTGGCATACAATTCACCTGTGTTTCTTCATCTAGTACAAAACCTATGTCGAAGTCTCCTATTCTTGTTTCTATGCACTACTTCTCTTTTAAGATTTATGGTAAACTGATGTCTCTATGATTATTCAATGTTTCTTTCATCTGCAATAATATAGTCTTTGATTCTTTCATGTGCTCTAGCATATTCTTAGTCTCTTGACCTTCTTTAGATTTTTCTTGTATCATGTTCATCTTTTCAACTTTATCAATCATTCTAGGGAAATCCAAAACCTTATTTCCAATAATTTAACAACAAACACAAATAGGACCTATACCAGGGAATTCCTTAGCAAGATGTCCTAGTATTCTGCAATTATAACATAATGTCAATCCTCTCTTTCTCTTAAACAATCCCCAACCTTTCTTGTACTTCGCACTGGGATCACAGTGATGGACCTGCAATCTATAAAAATTCTTTCTAGGGTCCTACATCCACTTGTTAGTCCAAAAATTATTTATATGCATCGGAATAACATATCTTCCACTATTTCTATCAAATCTATTCATATCAAATCTTCTTTCTTCTAGTTGTTCCCTAGATTTCAAACTAGGACAAGATCTATCAAACATACCTAGATCCATACTTTCGAAACAAAAATTTCCACTATATTACCTTTACCAGAGCACAAAGCTTTAAGATCTTACCTCTTTTCTTCAGATCCGATTCCCTTCTTAGCACAGAGCTTCACAAGTCAAGTAGAATACTGCACACTACATCAATAGATCTACGCACAGAGCTTTATCTTTTCTTTAGTTCCCAACAATCATAGTTTTAGGTCCTGGCAATGAAACCATTTGTTGGAACAGGGGCAGACCCAGGGTTCAACGCTTCAACAACGCACCAAAAAAACCTTAACTACTGGCCCTTTTGACAACACCTGTGAAGCAGATGAAGTCTCACCTGAGGTAGAGGCAGGGGGGTTGCAGGACTCAAGTGTCTACAACCTAGTTGGGACACATATCTGTGATCACAATACTTAACAGTGCACTTAGCAATTAACATTCATTAGTCTTTCACCCTTATTCACATCGCAGGTTAAAACCCTAATTATAGAGCAACGCGGTATTAACCAAGATCTAATACTTCCATTCACTTAGCACATAACATCAACTCAAATCTAGCATTCATTCTCATTATTAAGAACTAAGATACTACATCAGATGCATTCATCAATCAACACTAAGAAAATAGAAGCATAAACACCATGAACACATTGCACAAAGCACAATAACACATGATATACGTGGCTCACCCCAATGTGGGGCTACGTCCACCAACTCTTCTTATTCTTTATTAAATTTTTCCAATCTACTACATGCACCAAGCCACAGATTCAACTCCACTAGGACAGGAGATCTGCGTGCACTTCGCCAAATCCTCCTTCCCTGAGTTAGGTCAAAGCACAAAGCCTTTACACAACCTGTGCACAAATCACTTACAAAATACTTGCACTTAGCTCTGCAAGCCTTAACACATATTCTTTCACATAGCTAACATTATCATTAAGCCATCTTCTTATCAGAAATTACAATCACATAGATCGAACTCTCGCTACTCTTACATCGCCTAGCTACTTATTTATACATTAAAAAAGGGGCCAAAACATGGGTAAGACCCATGGGCTAACATCCCATACCTGTTACATAAACCCTAAAACCCAAAAATCCCGCAAAAAGGGAGATATCCCGCGATATTCGCTTCGCTTGGGCGCTCCGTATTTGACCATCCTGTCAAAGTCTCAAAAATGGTCAAGCATGACCAACCTTTCCTCAAAACCTGGTCAAGGGCCAATAGATCTGATCTGCAGATCGTGAAACATCAAATCTGAACCATCCGTTCATGAGCACCGTCAAGATCATGAGATTGACAGTCTCGTCGCATTGGGGTCAGAACATGATCAGATCTTAATTTTTCATGGGTAGGCCGCAATCAAAACCATGATATCGCCAAAGGCATACGTGGATCTCTTTAGTGAATTGTGGGGAGAAAAGTGGGTTTCCCTCAAAATACCTATGGACGTGCCCACAATCGCGTGGTCATGTAAAGTTCATAGCCCAAGGTCATATCTAAAATAAATGGGGGAGCTAGCACTCGCTAGACCAAGATCACAAAGAACCTTTTGATTAGGTGTATGGTCACCACCAGTGGTCACGTGAAATAAGGGGCTTAGATGCCAAACAAGCTAGAAAAATGACTGACTGTAACTACCAGAGAAGACGAAGAATTGTGACTGATATAGAAGCCAAAGAACCTCAGGATAACTACTAGAGAAGCCAAAGAATCTTTGGACAATGGGCACTGATGATGAACAGTTATAGCATAACCACCAGAGAAGACAAAGAGCTAGAATGATGATCACAAAGAGCACTTGGCGTGAGAAACTGATGTAGAACAGAGAAGTTGGAATGCTTTTTTCGGGGGAGATGCATGGGTGTAGTATGTGACGAAGTGCATGATCTGATGGAAAGAATATAGATGCAATGAAAATAACGAAGAGGTATCACAGAGCATGAAAGGTTGACGAGAAGTTGAATAGGGTGTGTGCAAGAAGATGCAAGCAACAACAAGACATTGATGCATCAGAGCAGAGCAGTCTAGCAGAACAATGATGAGACTGGTAAGCCATTGATAAATACTGTATCACTGTAATAACTTTTAGAAAGAAAAGATTTATATTTCAGGGTGGTAGGGTGGTGCTAAGGAGGATTTTTATCCTTAGAGTTTCAAGTGGGTACTTGAACACAGGGAGTTGTAGCTTCCATCTGGTTGCAGCCAGAAAAACCAGGGTGGTGGAGAGCCATTGTTCTCTAATATACAGGTTGGTGCCTGTGTGACTGGAAGTTGGTGCTTCCATCTAGTTCGTGCTGGAACACTCAGGGAGTTGGTGCTTCCTTCTAGTGGGTGCTAGAGAAACTAGAGAGTTGGTGCTCTTAGGAAGTTGTAGCTTGTTAAAGAAGAGGTTATAGCCTCATTTTGAGTTGGTGCTCAAAGAAATATGATGTACAAAACTTAAAAGACTTCCTATCATTCGAAGAAGAAGAGGTTTTCTCCCTTTATGGGTTTCCTCGTGAAATATATGTCTTTGTGT
>JASDQU010373481.1:143334-157343 GCA_032191745.1 Picea mariana
CGGTTGTCTTAGTAATTCCAATAATTGGTATCAGAGCGGGTTCCTTTTATTTAAAGGTAGATCAGTAAGATTAAACATGACAAGCCATGAAGGAACTTCAACCAATAAGCCTCCTATGTTTGATGGAACAAATTTTTCCTTCTAGAAGGTTAGAATGAGAACATACATCATGGCCTTAGGTGTTGATGTTTGGGATGGTGTAGAGACTGGTTATGTAAAGCCAATTGTACTAGCTTCTAAGGATGGCAAGCTAGAATTCAGCTTTAATGCTAAGGAAATGAATGCTATCTTGAGTGGGCTTGTTGAAGTTGAATTTGTAAAGGTCATGCAACTTGAATCTGCCAAAGAAATGTTGGATAAACTTATTAGTAGTTATGAAGGAGATGAGAAAGTCAAAGGTGCCAAACTTCAGACACATAGATTGAAATTTGAACAACTAAAGATGAACGAGGATGAAACAGTTAGTAAATATTTTTTAAGAGTTGAGGGGCTTTTGAATGTCATGAAGGGTCTTGGTGAGAATATTGAAGGCTTATTTTTAGTTCAGAATATTTTAAGATCTTTGCTCGATAGATTTAATCCAAAAGTTTCTACAATAGAAGAACTGAATGATCTTAAAACTCTGTCTATTGACCAACTCCTAGGAACTCTCACTACTTATGAAATGAGGATAGGTAAAGATAAACACACCTCTAGAGAAACATCATTTAAAGCATATAAGAATGAGGATTTGAGCCTGATGAGATTGAAGAAAAATTTGTGAGAAGACTAAAGAAAGGATCAGGCAAGTACCAAGGAAAGTTTCCCTTCAAATGTTTTAACTGTTCAAAGATAGGTCACTTTGCATCTAAGTTTCCACACATGAATAAGGACCAGAACTTTGAAGGTGAAGAGAAGTACAAATCCAAGAGATTTGGTAAAAAAAAAAGTTTATGTGTAAACAATGATGACTCTTCAGAAGACACAGATAGTGATTCTACTTGTGAAGATAAGATTAATGACTTTATGCTTATGGACAAAGAGGATTATGATCATAAAAGAATATGAAGTGATGTTGATGATGAAGAAGTTGTGGTTGAATTGGAAGGTGAACTAATCAGTGCTCTGGAAGAAATTGTTACACTCACATTTAAGAAGAAAAAGAAAAAACAATTGTTGATACAGTTTGAGAAAGATAGTAAACAACCTGATGAAGGTTTTGCCCTACTAAAAGTGGAATTAGAAGAGGAAAAGAAAATAGAGGAAATTCTGAAACAACACTTATCAGAAAAGAAGGCAAGATGTGAATCCTTGGAAGAAGAGGTAGTAAAAAAAAAAAAAAGAGATGGAGAAGTTTAAAGCATTATATCTCCAAAATATTCCAAGCATTAAAGCCTCAGTAGAAATAAATGACATTCTGAGCAAACAAGATCTCCTTTGTTGAATATTGTTTTAGGCTATGTAAGTGGTTCAAGCAACGAACAACTAGAAAGCAAAGAGTCAGTAAACATGATCAAGTTCCAAGTCAGCAGACAATCAGACCATGTGAGTACTCTTCCACCAAAAGCTAACAAAGACGAGATGATCCCTGATAAAAAACAAAGATGGAGAAAGATGGAGAAACAAATGCCAAGAATAATGCCATCCTTCAGGCACCAAACTTTCTTCCATGGTTACTGTTTTTACTGCACTAATATTGGTCATAAGATTGCAAATTGTCAAATTAAGTTTAGAGACATACAACTAAGGAGATCAAGAAACAAACAATATTTGCAACATAGAACTAAACAACCAATGATTAGACAAAGTTGCACCAATCACTTTTACCTATTGCAAATTGAGATTGAATGTTATAATTGTCATAACTTCAGCCACAAAGCTGCAAACTGCCATCTGAAGAATTACAAAGGAGATCCAAGGATAAAACCCTTAGATAGAAATGCCAAAACATGGAAAACGAAAGATAGTGAAAATGTGGTCTAGTACTTTCATCTCAAAAACAAAAATACCCCTGGTATATAGACATTGGATGTTCCAAGCACATGACTAGAGACAAGGATAAGTTTATGTCTATAAGTAAAAGAAAAACAGGAAATGTGACCTTTGGAAATGATGAACCAGGTAAAATCAAGGGTAAAGGGATGGTGATTTTAAGTAATGGTAAAGGAAAATCCTAGGATGTTCTTCTTGTAGGTGGGATGAAACACAATTTTCTCAGTGTAATTCAAATGTGTGATAGAGGATGTGAAGTGGTGTTCACTTCCAAATATTGTAAGATAAAGTCTGTAAACTCAGGAAAAGTGGTGGCTAAAGGCATAAGGAAAGATAATAATGTATATGTGCTGAAAGAAGATAGAGAAGAGTGTCATCTAAGAAAACATGATGAAATTTGGTTATGGCATAGGAGACCTGGAAATATAAACTTTGACCACTTAATCAAGCTCAAAAACCTTGAGGCAGTAAAAGATCTTCCAAGAATATCAAAGCCACAAGATTTTGTGTGTAAACCCTGCCAAGTAGGAAATCTAACCAGGACACAGTTTAAATACAAGATCTCTACTTCAACAGAGAAACCACTCCAATTAGTTCATATGGATTTATGTGGACCATCAAGACAAGAAGGCACAGGGAAGGAAAACTATTTCATGTTGATCATTGATGATTACTCCAAACTCACTTGGGTTTCTTTTCTCAAAGAAAAAGATGAAGCATTTGAGAAATTTAAAATATTTAAGGCTTTAACTGAGAATCAAACAGGCAACAGATTAAATTTTGTAAGATCAGACAGAGGAGGAGAATTCACATCAAGTGATTTCAAGGAATTTTGTGATAAACATGGGATCAAGAGAGAATACACAATCCCAGGAACTCCACAGCAAAATGGATTAGTTGAGAGGCAAAAAATAACAGTTCAGCAAATGGCCAGGTCAATGATGAATGAGAAGAACATTGGTCAAACCTACTAGGTAGAATCAATACACACATCAATCCATATTCTTAAAAAAGCTCACCTTAGACCACACAGTGACAAGACACCTTATGAACTATGGTATGGACTATCTACTTCAATCAAACACTTCAAAGTATTTGGGAGTAAGTGTTGCATAAAGAATAATAATGAAAACCTTGGCAAGTATGATGATAGGGATGATGAAGGCATCCTCTTAGGGTATGCTACAAACAGTAAAGGATACAGATGCTATAATAAGAGGCTGCATAAATTGGTTGATTTCATTGACATAAAAGTTGATGAAGGAGTCCCTGTAAGAGAGGTGAGCAATATTGAATCAATAACATAGGATATAGTTGAAGTTGAAGATGAACAAGTCCAAAAATCAGAAAAAGAATACTCTAAGTCAAATGAAGATACAAATACTCAGGCAGACTCAAATTGTAAATTCTAACCTTGTACAATATCTACTGCAAATAGATATTCAGAAAAAAAACAAAAAAGATACAATGGCAAATACAAACATTACATAGAGATTTTTCCCCTGGAAACCCAAACCGGGAAAACCAACATATTCTATATTCATTCATTGTATTATAATGTTTACAATACAAAATACATATAGGATCTAGTGGCATCCAAAACCCTAACTCGATGACTTGGATTAGTCCAAAACCCTAATTCATTAACTGTAAATAGAAAACCATTGGCAAAGAAACCATGTGCCGAAAAACCACCTAAATATAATGTGGTCCTGAGGCAGAAAAATGCGGTCCCTAGTGGCCCCCCCTATAACCCCCATGTGTGCTAGGAAAAGAGTATAAAACATACCCAACACTATCCCACTTGTTGTTTTGTTTGCATACAGGGGGTTACAGGGTTACATAGTCAACAATCCAGGGAAGCAATGCCCATGGATCCTCTACACCAAGAGAACTTCTCAGTGCTCATAGATTATGTTAATAAGTCTGCAACATTATTCAAAGTGTCCACCTTCATCAATGATACTTTCTTTTCTTCAATCATGTCTCTCATAAAGTGATATTGAACATCAATGTGCTTTGTATTTGAATGATAAGAAGGGTTCTTCGCCAGAAAAATTGCACTCTAGCTGTCACACTCTATCCTTACAGCTTGTTGTACCAACCCAATACCTAAACACAATATTTGTAACCATACTTCTTCCTTACCTGCATGAGTGGTTGCCATGTATTCATCTTCTGTAGTTTAAAGTGCCACTACAACCTATCTTTTTCTCTTCCAACTTATTCCTCCTCCAAACAGGTTAAACACATACCCGCTTGCAGATCTCCTACAATCCAAATCTCTAGCCCAGTCTGCATCCACAAAGCCATGTATATCCACCACTCTGTCCCATAGCTAGAAATGCCACGCAAATACATGAAAACTTTTTTTACTATTTTCCAATGCTACTTCCTTGGTTTTGACATATACCTGCTCAAAACTCCCACTGCATGTGCAATGTCCAGTCTAGTATAGACCATTGCATACATCAAAATACCAACTGCACTCGCATATGGAACATGAGACATGTCCTCCTCTTCTTCAAGTGTCTTGGGACACTTATCCACATATAACTTTACACCAACAGGAATAGGAACCTTGACCGGTTTACATTCCTGCATATTAAACCTCTGCAATATTGTCTCGACATATTTTCTCCGATTTAACTAGATTTTCCTCCTTTTCCGATCTCTTTTAATTTCCATGCCCAAAATGAAATTTGAAGCACCGATATCCTTCATGTCAAATTTAGAGGACAACTGAGTTTTCACATCCTAGATAATCTCCTTGTTTTTTCCTATCAGCAACATGTCATCCACATATAAGACCAAATAAATCAAATGATCACCAATTAATTTAAAATACACACAGTGATCTTCTTTGCTTCTTGTGAAGCCAAGTCCCATCATATAAGTATCAAATTTTTGATACCACATTCTTGGTGACTGTTTTAAACCATACAGGGACTTGTTCATCTTGCATACCATCTCCTTCTTTCCCTTCATAGCATAACCTTCTGGTTTCTTCATATAGATTTCTTCTTCCAGATCCCCATGTAGGAATCTTGTCTTCACATACATTTGTTCTATTTCAAAATCAAATTTAGCAGCAACAGATAACAGAAATATTATGGAGGTTAACTTGGCAATAGGAGAAACAATCTCTCCAAAATCAATTCCCTCAACCTAGGAATAACCCTTTGCTACAAATCGAGCTTTGTATTTCTCCACTTTTCCTTCTACATTCAACTTATTTTTAAATACCCATTTGTTACCAATGGGATTTCTTCTAGTTAGCAACTCCACTAGATCCAAAGCCTCATTCATATTCAAAGATGCCATTTCTTCGTCCATGGCCCTTTTCCGGAGATTTCCATCCTTTGAATCCACTGCCTCCCTGAAATTTCTAGAATCATCATCAGTAATAGACAAAGCAAAATTTGAACAAAAATCAGATGGACTATACCTTTTCGATAGACTTCTTTCTCGATCCGATCTCCTCAATACTGGAGTATGAGGATCTTCTTCTTCTGATTCATGTTCTTATGTAGAGTCTGATTCATCATCCTTTAAATCGGACTCTATCTTCTCTATTTCTTCCTTACTTGGTAGGGCTTTCTGTTTAACAACATCCTTCATTTCTCTAAATACCACATCTCGGCTATACACTACCTTCTTAGTTTCTGGGTTCCAAATCTTATAAACTTTGAGACCATCTTTATATCCAATAAAGATACACTTTTTAGCCTTCTTATCCATCTTACTCTTGTTTTCCTTTGGAACATGAACATATGCATCGCAGCCAAAAACCTTGAGATGTGTGAGAGAAGTTTCCTTACCAGTCCATACCTCTTGTGGAGTCTTGTCTTCCAACGATGATGAGGGTGATCTGTTGACCAGGTAACATGTAGTACCCACTGCCTCTACCCATAATTCTTTCCCTAACCCGACACCACAGAGCATGCACCTTTCTTTTTCCATCAACGTCCTATTCATCCTTTCTGCAACTCCATTCTACTGAGGTGTATATGGAGTAGTCCTCTGCCTTGCTATACTACACTTCTTACAAAATTCTTCAAATTCATTTCCGCAGAAATCTCTGCCATTATATTTCATCAACACCTTAATTATTTTCTCTGTTTGATTCTCAAAAAGAGCCTTAAACTCTTTAAACCTGTCAAAGACTTCATATTTCATCCTGAGGAAATATATCCAAGTCTTCCTTGAGAAGTCATCTATAAATGAGACATACTACATAGATTTTCTCAATGATGGGACCGACACAGGTCCAAAAACATCACTGTGAAATACCTGTAAAATTCCTTCTGCCCTCGTTGCACCATAGGGGAATCTTACCCGATTCTTCTTCCCATATAGACAATGTTCATAGAAATCAAAATCCATAGAGTAGATAGACATACCTTCAACCATACATTTATCGTGTAGTAGTCGAAGACCCTTCTCTCTAATATTCCCCAGTCTTTGATGCCACAACATAACCTTTTCTATGGAGACTATAGGATTTCTTTCTTCTTCAACTCTAATATCAGGAACAATGGAACTATTACACCCATCACTAATAGTGCTTCCTTACAGCTTATACAGATTTCCAAACCGACCTCCCCTCAACAACACCATTTCTCCTCGAACCATCCTGCAGGTTTCCTTTTCAAATATTGTTTTTACCCCTGCATCTCCCATTTTTCTTACATAAATCAAATTTCTGGCCAAACCTGGGATGTGCAGAACACTAGGCAGTGTTATAATCATTCCATATATGATCCTCAACTTGACTCTTCCTCTTCCTATGATTCTATTTGTCAAATCATTACCTAAGAAAAAATTACCTCCATCATACCTTTCATATTCACAGAACCACTCCCTATGGGGATTCATATGAAAGGATGCACCAAAGTCAACCAACCATGCTTCATGATCTGCATGTGTTATTGAAGAGGCCAAGTACACATCCCCTCCTTCTTCCTTGGAGGTCTTTTCTTCTGTAGAAGAAGATTATTTAGATCCCTTCTTTTTCTCAACTTTGGATCTACACTCCTTCTTATACTGCCCTTCTTTTCCACATCTCCAACATACCCTTACAAACTTTCTAGGATATTTAGATCTACCCTTAGACTTAGATATCCCACTTGAAAAATTAGATCTATTTCTTTCTTGGGAATGTCCTCTTGCAAATAATGCGTCTGTGTTATGTCCTTCCATATTCTTTCGTCTCATCTCCTCTGACGACAAGGATGATACCACTTCTTCAAACTTCAAGGAAGTTGTATTACTACCTATGGCAGAATATCCCATGAGTCTGTTAAAGAACACAACAAACTAATACATTTATGTTCATTTGAAATTTTAATCTCAACAAATAATAATTGACTTACCACAGTATTGAAGTCGTTCAAATGCTCTGCCACCGAGTCTCCATCTCTTATCCTCAAGTTATACAACTTATTTCTCAAGAATAGGTTATTTTCCAGGGACTTAGACTGATACAACTTCCCCAACTTTTCCCAAAAATCCTTGGTTGTAGATTCTTCCAACACATTCAGTAATATCGAATCGGAGAGACACAGTCGGATTGTGCTCTGCCTTCCGATCCAACTTTTTCCAGTCATCTGCAGAAGTTCTTGTAGTTGCAGTACCTGTATCTACCATGGTCCAATGATATTTTTCCACCAACAGATCTTTCATGGTTCAAAACTTTTCCCATTAAACTTCTCGATCTCCATCTTCAAATTGCTTGCCATTTCTTTTCATCTGAAAAATTAATACCACAGATCTCCCACCGTAACAAGGCTTATCACAGTCCCGAGCCAAACCCTTTCCCATAAAGGCATCCCCCTAAAGCCAATAAATCTCTGATACCAAATCTAAATTCTAACCTTGTACAATATCTACTTCAAACAGATATTCAGAAAAAGAACAAAAAATATACAATGGAAAATATAAACATTACATAGACATTTTTCCCCTGGAAACCCAAACCGAGAAAACCATCATATTCTATATTCATTCATTTTATTACAATGTTTACAATACAAAATACATATAGGAGCCAGTGGCATCCAAAACCCTAACTCAATGACCTGGATTAGTCAAAAACCCTAATTCCTTAACCGGAAATAGAAAACCATCGGCAAAGAAACCAAGTGCCGAAAAACCACCTAAATATAATGCGGTCTT
Source organism: Picea mariana (assembly GCA_032191745.1). Taxonomy (NCBI): domain Eukaryota; kingdom Viridiplantae; phylum Streptophyta; class Pinopsida; order Pinales; family Pinaceae; genus Picea; species Picea mariana. The sequence continues at coordinate 151,483 of JASDQU010373481.1, forward strand.
AAGGTAGAAAAATGCGGTCTCGATGTAGAAAAAAAAATATTGGGGGCACTGCCCCTGATCCCCCACACGAGGGGATCCACCCCCCTACTACTCGTGCAAAGAGTATAACACATACCCAACACAAATCAGCAAACAACATCAAATCCTTCCTCCATAATTACTCAAAAGAATCATCCTGCAAGTCAGATAATTGGTGAGAAAGATAAAGGTGTACAAACTAGGAGAAGGATAATCAAAGACACCGAGCAGTCACATATATCCTTCATATCCATGGTGGAACCCGAGAACTTTGATGAAGCCAGTAAAGATGTAAATTGGTTAAAATGAATGAATGAGGAACTGGATCAGATTGAGAAGAACAATACTTGGGAGCTTGTTTATAGACCTGCAGATAAGAATGTAAGTGTCTCCAAATGGGTGTTTAAGAACAAAATGAATAAAAAAGGACAAATTGTTAGGAATAAATCCATATTGTTCTATAAGGGGCATGCACAAGTTGAAGGACGATATTTTGATTAAACCTTTGCACTAGTGGCAAGATTGGAAGCCATCAGCATGTTTCTTGCCTATGCCTGTCATAGGAACTTTAAAGTATATCATATGGATGTTAAGTTAGCATTTCTTAATGGAGATATAGAAGAATATGTATATGTGGAGCAACCTAAAGGATTTTCACTAACAGATAATCCTGACTATGTTTGTAAGTTGAAAAATGCATTATATGAACTGAAACATGCACCACGAGGCCAGTATCATAGACTGGACAAATTTCTACAAGACAAAGGGTTTAAGAAAGGTATTTGTTATCGGATAAATCAATATATGCGGAAAATAAAAGATATCCCTAGATCCACCTATATCTAGAACAAAATAGGACAGGACATGACACTTCCCTAAGTCACAATCATGGAATTTATCACCGAGGAAAGGAATAAATGACATACCTTTAGATATCGCTTCCTTATGTCTTTGTTGTCCCTGCTTCACTTTGGTAGCCTTGAGATATCAGATCTACAATGACACAAATCTAGCAAGGTGAAAGAAACAATAATCTATTCAATGAAGACCTAAACATGTGATCAAGGAGTCATGTAATAAAATAAGAGTGATTTTATGGGAAAGGGACATGCCACTATATTATATTAAATGAAAGTAGAAGATACAACCAGATTGCCTTGATGTCACAAGATTCCTTTCGGTGGTCCTTCATTCCAACACACACACTTTCTCCACACTTGCATGAAGAAAATCCACTATGGATTGATGGACAAATGGAGGCCTCAAGCATCAATTCAAACAAGATTCCTCACACAATTCTGAATCTATTCTTTCATAAATTCTCTATTCAATCTTGCTTAACCTCTTCCTTGAGAAAACTTTCATTATATAGGAGAAGGAGAGATGGTTAAAGGGATGAGGATGATCCCACTAAATCTGAGAAGTTAGTAGGATGCCAACCATGAGAATTCCAACTCATTTTCTAGAAGATCCTCTTCTAGAACCTTCGTAACTTCCTCTTCCTTTTAATCTTTGAAACAGGTTCGCACCCTACCTATAGAGCAGACTGCAAACATCTAGCACTCCAAGTATAGGGTTGCCTGTGAGAATCAGGGTTTCTCACACCCTACAATACATGTAGCCTACAAAATCATCTTAAAAATATGTTTTGTATAAGAAGACAATAGTCACTTTTCTTAGGCAAAAGGTCCTTATGAGCGCTTGAACACATAACTGTAGAGAAATCACCAGAGTGAACAAAATAATGTGTAATAGAATGCCCCCCAAAGTATGAGGCTGGAACTCATGACAGCCGAAATACTTTGTAAAATGTGTGTGTGTGTCAGAAACAAGGAGCGCACCTAATCAAAAACCTGCAAACAATCAAGCATATGCATAATATAATACCATTTTTGAGGTAGGCATTCCCATGCTCAGACCACAAATGAATGAAATCATAAATGTAGGCCATGGACACCAATCATACACCATGGATCTATTTCATTAAAATGCATCATAGCCACCAGGAATACACTGTGGATCTATGTTAGAAGACTCAGATTAGGACATAGCCACGCGACATAAAAAGTGGATCTATGTGTTGATACAAATCATAAATACTCCATCGCAACCTGGACCAAAAAGATGAGACCCAGGGTCTTCAATCCCGATGTCCGAAAGTATGAATCTAGCCATGTGATTACATGTGTCAAAGTAGAACATGGTAGAAACCACTTGATTACTGGTCATTGATGAAAACCGTTAACAAGTGTGAGGGAAATCACCATTGATGTCAATGACTCCCAAGGTACCTAACTACAATCCGAATGAATGTGAATAAATGAGCTGAAGTCGAACACTCGATGGAATCTCTCGATCAGGGACCAATGATGTGAATCCATTGTCGAAAGTGAAGAGACCTACCATTAAGGCATGTAGGTTCTAAGTTACTAAATGATTTCTAAGTCTTATTCCCAGATAATGAGTTGGATTCGACGGAAAAAGACTCATCATAGGAGGGCCTTGATGTATCCCCCATCAATGACATGAAATAAGTAACATATTTTGAGGGTAAGTCAAAGTATGAATATGATTTCAAATGGACACAGGGAAGGTCGACATGGTAAGAATGGAAAATTGTAGATGGCCAACTCAATGGAGGGCTTGTTTGGACTTCTCTTGAACATATGAACGACATGACAATGGTCTTGGCAGCATTGACTCAAAGGCGACCCAAGATATGACCTTGTAGTAAGTCATATGAGAGACAAATGGATTTCCCAACCCGGATTCAAATGACAAATAGGGGGTGTCATGTTCAAGAGCGATGCTTACTGCCATTAATACAAATACCAAAACACATCCCTTTCCCAAAATTCCCCCCACCATTTCTGGTGAGTACCTCTTTATTTTTACACAAGCTTGAGGAGGATAACATATGCTTGTCGATGTAAGCTCATCCTTCGGATGAGTCACTCGGAGTACATTTAATGAACCCTAGGAAGGAGTGGTTCGGTCCCATAAGGGCCTTTCGATGTGTGTTTAACGAGTCCAAAGATAGAAAACTCGAGGTTTTTTCATGTTTTGAGAGTCTGAAAAACACTTAAAGAGAACTCTCCCAGTTCCTTTTTCACAAATTAGTTTGACGAGACCAAAAAAGTGATAAACTATCACTCATCGAATGTTTTCTTCAAATACTTTTACGAGTGTGAAAATAACAAAGATCGCTCGGCAATCTTTTCATTTTTATGGAGCGTAAAAAGAGTTTAAAGGATACTCCCTTATTTTTGTGGTTTTCGAGTTACCATGACGAGTACGAAAAAACTACAAAAGTATAGTCGGTTGCGTTCTCATGCATTTTTTAGCACGAGAGTGAACGAAGACTGAGCTAGAGGTTTTTCCTACAAAACCCTAAAAAGGTATTTGTACATGTGACGAAAAAAGGAAAAAAGTACTCGTACACCATCGTTTGGGCTTCTAGGTCATCTATCTGCGAAAAACCATGCTCACGAGTGTAAATTCTAACCTTGTACAATATCTACTGCAAACTGATATTTAGAAAAGAACAAAAAAGATACAATGGCAAATACAAACATTACACAGATATTTTTCACCTGGAAACCCAAACCGGGAAAACCAGCATATATTATATTGATACATTGTTTACAATAAAATATACATATAGGAGCCAGCGGAATCCAAAACCCTAACCCAATGACCTGGATTAGTCCAAAACCCTAATTCCTTAACCGGAAATAGAAAACCATCGGCAAAAACCATGTGCCGAAAACCACCTAATATCATGTGGTCCCGGAAATATGTCGGCCCGAAACCGGCGAAAATATGTCGGCCCAAAAAAAAGATTTCGGGGGCGCTGCCCCCGAACCCCCCCCCTTACCCCCCTGCACCCCCGACGCAGGCGCTCAGACACTACTACTCATGCAAATAATATAACACATACCCAACAACGAGGCCATTAGGGCATTAGGTTTTCACACAAAATAATATAAAAAATTAATGAGAAATAGTAAAAAAAGTGAATAAATATGGTTGAGAATTCCTTTTTACCATTTCATTGTTACTTTGTCAAAAAATTGTCCAACACACCTCTTTTTTCCCCAAATTTCTTTGCTCAATTGCAGGAGGTACAAGTGATCATTCAGCAAACAGTTTCAACCAACGAGGTAATCTCCTGATTCTTCAACTTTTTCATGGATTAAAATTGATTTTTATTGGCAAATTTAAGTGTTTGAGTCCATTCTAGGGCCGGTGGGTGCGCTCAGGCATTCTCGTAGGCAGGCCATTCGGGACCTGCGAGAACCTAATATTCTCGCAGGTGGGTTTCAGTGCACTTGCGATATTCTCGCAGGTGGGTTTCAGTGCACTTGCAATAATCTCGCGTTGTGTGCAAGCTCCACCTGGGAGGGCCGAAAAATGGATTTTCATGCATGTTGTTGCTCAATAAAAAAATTATGCAAGAGGTTAAAACAAGTCGGTAACTTCCTTCTCATAGCTCCATTGTAGGTATTGATCATCATGATGTTTGAATGGAGGGAAAGGGAACACGAGGAGGATGATGCCATTGCCGAAAATTATCTGGGTATAGTTGTTTCCCTCCGGGAATGTGGGCTCTTAAAAATTTTCAGGATCCCAGGCATGAGAGCGCAACTCAGTTTGTTAGAGTACCTGGTCCACATGTGAGATGTGGATCAATAGTTATTTCATGTAGGGGTCCACACACTTACACTAGATATCGAATATATCTATTTTCTAATGGGGTTGTCATGACGTGGATACCATGATACTCTGATCGGAGGTAGAGGCGGTGGACTTCCTATGAGCGAGTATGTTCACCAATATTGTGTTTCTGAGGCGGAGAGAAGCAAGGGTAAGGTCGCCATCTGGGGTGTCCAAAATCTRACCTTGTATACTATCTTGTTTATCATTTCAYGCATGGCTAGGAGMACTACTCTGCACATGGCTCTCCAGAGCTATTTCCAATATGCAATAGAGTGCACAGAGCCTCGGTTTTTCAACTGGTCAGACGTGGTTCTCTGTAGTATGAAGAGGCAACTAACAAAGTGCATAAGGGGTAACCTAAAGCAGTTCRGGTACAGATCCCTTTTGGTGTCATTCTTCCTTGAGAGGGTCCCACTGCTGCGTCTATAGGTAGATTAGGGTTTACCGGCCCCACAGGATCTAAGGATGTTGAGGTGGTGTAACCTCATGGCTCGACATGTAGAAGGGCCTATAATCAAATATAACGGTTCATTTTTTGACTGGTTGAGACCCCAGATGTTGATGATCGATGACTATGCATATGATGGCTTTGATTTTCGAGGAGATCCGGATTTGGTTTTACCTGAGGATGCTCAGTGGGGTGACCTAGGTAAGAAGTACACATTTTGTTATTTTTTAATGTTTGTTTTTGCAAATTTTATTATATAAAAATTTTTTATGTCTTTGATCCAAGGACTAATCAAAAATTTCTTTTTACGACACAGATGTGGGGCCGTATCGACCTCCAGAAACATCACCCATTCAAAGACAAGGAGAATTGGCTCCAGTGGCAAGATGGGATGCTGAGGACTATGAGGCAATTGAACAGAACTTATAGGGATTGACTGTGGATGTCCCGGACATAGCTATTGGGGATATCCCAAGGCGCTATCAGCACCATACTGTGGGTGTGTCTAATTCTCTTAGTTGACTGCTCCATAAGGTAGCCCGAGCGGTTGTATGTTACCATGAGCATCATCCATGATGCTAAATTGTAGAAGCCATGGGCTTCATATATTTTGATATTTTTGTCCTTGGACAAAAACGTTTTATAAAACTTTTGATCGTTATATATATATATATAT
>JASDQU010373482.1:9970-21960 GCA_032191745.1 Picea mariana
CTCGAGGGTGGCTTTGTCCCTATGGTTGGGTGACAAAGGTGTAGTATTTTCTATGGTTAAACAAGCACATCAAACATTATTCTGACAAGTTATGGGGCCACACCACCTTCAGGAAAGTATAACCACTAGAAGGTAGCATGGAAATTCTTTCTTAAGCTCGTTGTGGCACCGGTTGCAACCACAACTAGGGTTTCTAATTTTGTAGATACAACAAACCCTAATCCAACTCTTTGGGCACCTTAAGTGAAGCGTTATACCTAATTTTTTGGTATTCTAGTGATCCCTATCCTAGCGCACCTTTTGGTGCCCTCAGCCAAAAAAAAGTCAAGTTTGAGTTTTTGGGTCAAAGTCAAAGGTTGACTTTTGGTCAAATTTGAAATTTTAGGGTTTCTAGCTTGTTCTAATCATTGAACCTTTTTTATTGAGTTTCTAACCTATTTTTTCAAGATGGTGTCTAGTTTAAGATTAGAAGACAAGTTGAATGATACTACAAATTTTAAAGGTATGCACTTGTATAACATCAAGCTAAATGCATTCACAGAGTGATCCTATGAGAGGATCAACTATGAGGTGAATGTGGCTCTGATGAGGTCATGATTCTTTTCATGGGAAAAGGATGACCCGAGGTGCTAGACACATGGTGGTGGAGATGGATCATCTATATAGCTAAATGAGGCTCATGGATATTGTGATGATATGTTTTGATACCTGATTGCTACCAGATGAAGCTGATAGTAATGATGATACTCATGACATGGGTGTAGCCATGGGTGAGCACATCATGTCGGTGTATCCCATGACAATGATGTTGACATACACTATGAGGTGTAGCTCTAGTGTTCTCTAGCGGGTTGTGGCCCCTAGACGAGTTTGAAAGGTCCACATGGGTGTAGCCATTTCTGACATAACGATGCTATCGGTATCATGGTCTATGTAACAATGACGAGAGGTTCATGGAAAACCGAGCAAGGCTATGAAGCCCAGAAAGGAACATCATGGTTAAATACCTCCCTAGCTAAGAGGGAGTGTTGATATTATGGTAGTTGTGGGAGGTGTTAACCTCCATATGTAACCTTTGACTAGAATAGAATATTTTGAAAGAAAAAGAAAGCCTAAAAAGATGTGTGAAAACCCTGGAAGACAAGTCAGCTCAACAGAATAAGTAATATTGAATTATTATATGTAGAAAAGGATAGATCGAACCTTCTTGAAGAGACACATGTTCACCTAGCCAGATTAGTATAAATAGAGGACGTCTTGGCTCATTTTTTCACTCACTCACTCACACACTCTCAGTCACCCAGAAACGATGTGCAAGTTTGGAGGAGGAGAAGCAGTAGTTGGAGTTGTACAATTTTCTCTTTTTCTGTCTTTCTGGTACTTTCTCTTGTGTGATACCCTTGGAGAAGGTGTGCTCTCTTGGTTATCTATTGGTTATGGTGTGGCTTCCTGAAATCATTCTTTCCTTCAAAGGTTAAGGTTCTTTGGGGTGGATTTATGCCTATGGTTGGGTGACAATGGTGTAGCATTGTCTATGGTTAAACGATCACATCAAACATTATTCTAATAGAAAATCCTATACATCTATTATTTTCTATGGTTGAAAATTAAATACAAGTTGAAAAAATATCTATATTTACCCTAAAACAAAGTAAATAATTTGAAATTTTGATTTTATGATTGACTAGATAAGAGAAGAATAGTGCCTACGCTTTTTTTTGGGGGGGGGCGGGGGGGAATATGGAGTCAACCAAGGCTCCTCTTGAGTGAGTATAAGTTAAACTAGGGTGATAGTTAGGGTTTTCCACTATGACCCTAACAAATCCTTTTAATTCCTTACAAGCCTCAAGATAATTCAAACGGAAAATACTCCACTAGTAATATTCCAAGGGGTTTGAAGAAGAGACTTATTCAAGAAAATAAAAAGAGAGTGCACCACCAACAATAGATAAGCACAACTACACTTTACAACTATTCATAAACAAAATCTGCAAAGATTAAGAGAGATCACTTACTCAATAAATCAATTTCATCCACAAAACCATAGATCCTAAAATATCCATGAAATTGTAAAGCATCAAAAAGACAACATCCTCAAAGAGAGTGCTCTAGTTATCCATCCATAACAAAAATATAGTAATAATAGTATACAAGTAGTGTTATCCGTTATAGTAATGAGTTACAAATGAGAGGTGTTTCTCCTTTTATATGAAGAGATCTAGCAACCCTCCCAATATAAAAACAACATTCTCCTAGATTTTAGCCTAAGAAAATATAAAATACCATTATCTCTTCTCAAACCCTAAAGATATAGTGAGAAATACATAAACTATGAGGTGGTTATGCCACATGAGTGAATGAGTCAAAATACTCCAAATATGCTCCCTAAATCAAGTAAACTCTCAAGTCCCAATTTGTCCTCATCAGCATGTGGAACGACCTCCTCAAAATCTGCAATGACCTCCTCCAAAGTGTTGAAGATTGAGTAGCTTCAGAATATATCCTTATTTTATTTGACCAAGACAAACCCTAAAGAATGTTATTATATTATATTTATTAAGACAGCCCTATTGTGCCTTTGTAAAATTTGACCCTATTGTGCGTTGACAATTAAATTTAAATTAAGAGGGTAAAGTGATAAGTCGACCCAGACCTAATTAAGGGAGGCCAGACTAATATCTATAAAGGATTCTAGTGCCTCACTTAAACTCTCACTCATAAGCTCTGCAACAAGAGTAAAAGTGCGCAAGTCTTAGAGGAGAAGATAATGCAGCTAGGTGTGACATCAAGGAGGGTTTTTGGTCTATCTCTTGGATTCATCTTGGTCAAGTGGTGCACTACTCTTTCCTAGTGAAGGAGTAGAGGAGGATATTCTGCTTTGTTAGTTCTCTCTTGGAGATAAGAATTGTTCTTTGTTGGCTAATCTATATTGAGGAAGTTTTTTGGGTTTTCTTCCCCTAGAGGGTTTCCTAGGATAATCTTCGTGTCTATCTTATTTCTGTGACTTCCTCTCTTTCAATGATCTTATATACCCAATTAATGTGCTAAATGATTGTAATAATAAAGAAGAACTATAACTGCTAGATGCATAAGTAAAATATCAACATGGTATCAGAGTAGGCTTGAAAGAGACCAACTCACAATTTATAAAGAAGTGGCTAGCCTCAATGCACCCTCTCCAAGATTCAATTTTCAGTGTTACAGCTGCTACAGAATTAGGGTTTCTTCATAAACCCTAACTGTGATGGTTTCCCCGTTTAAGGAGGACGTTGGAGAAAGTAACCACACCCAGGATCTCTCCCTAAGAGGGTGCATCTAGTCCCTCGATCATAATTTTGAAATTTGAAGGTTGAAAAATTAGGGTTTCCTCATAAATCCTAGGCCTGGTTTCAGCGGCTACAAATTTTGTGACAAATTTCATATTTGACTCAAGAGTCTCTCTAGTAAGGTCTAAGATCCTCATATTGAAAATTTAATTGTTATTTTTACTTGTTCTGGGAAGGATGCTTACCAGTACCAAGCTTGAAAAAAAGCTTGAAGGATTCGATGACTTCCAAGCATAGAAGTACAAAATAATGCTCATTCTAGAAGAGAATGACCTTGAAAGTTTTGTTGAACAAGATATTGAAGAGCTAGAGGAAGATGAGGCCAAAGCCAAATATAATAAGGATCTGATCAAAGAAAATAGGATCATTGTTGATTCCATCAAGAACCATTTTATTCCTCTTGTTTCATCATTAAAAACCCCAAAGCAAATGATGGATTCTTTATCCCATCTATTTGAAGAAAAGAACATCAATTGAAAAATCAGCTTGAGGACACAACTCAAGAATGTAAAGATGCAAAATTTAGAAACCATACAATCCTACTTCACAAGAGTGTCCCGGATTAAATAACAACTTGAAGCTATTGGAGACTTAGTCGAAGAATATGAGATAACGATGACCACCATAATTGATCCAGGTGGAAATTGGTGGCCACCCACCTATTCCAAATCCCAACTGGCTCATCTAGATAGTTTTTAATTCAACATGTTTCTCTGTAACAAGGAAATTTCTTTGTAATTGTGGGTTATGCAGTTTTGGGGCTGTTCTGAATCCCTACACAACATCTAGGTGGATATTGGTGGACGCCCACCTATTCCATATGGCTTATTTTGGAATTTTTCATGTCAGTACATCTTTTTGTACTTCTAGGGCCGTTTTGGGGCCCTAAACAATTTTTTATTGTCTTTCCATATTGAAACTATAGACAAATTTAGAGTTTGACATCATAATGTGTAGTTCTCAAAAGGACCTTTCCAATGGGCTATCACACACCTAAAACATAGATCGTATGCAAAATTTATGACCCCGGGAAGTTAATGTACTAACTTACCCCAATGGGGCTCACATGACTTTTGGCACTTGATCTCCTAGGGCTAGGTTTTTGGATGTCTAGGGTTTTTTCATTCATGTTTATCATAAAAATTACTTCAAAGCCTCATTGTACTTATCTTATTGTGAATGAGTGTAGTCGTCACATCTCTTCTCAGAGATAAACATGCCACCATTCTAGCGAGTCTTGCACCCTGTATTTTTATAGTCTTTGTACATTTATTTCATTAATAGAAATCATGTATTGTTGTATCTCTCTATTTCTAGAAATATTTATGTATATTTCACTGTAATATATTTGTTTTCATTTTGTTCTGAAAATAATCCAGATCAGTGGTATCAGAGCATGTTGCTCTTGATCGTTTTTCGGTGCATGTCCCTAACGAGGTCCAAGTATAGAAAGTCAAGTCTCAATCTTGTCTCTCTTAAGTAAAATCGCTCTCGCATGCCCAAGAAACCCTTTATGGAGGTAGAAAAGAAAAACAACAGAGTATAAGATTCTATTAACATGTTTCTTGAGCAAGCTCTCGCGTGACAGAGGGACAAAATGATGGAGAATTTTTCCCACATCCTTCAACACCTGCTGATAGGAACAGGTGCATATTAATCAAGAGGCCACTTTGGAGGAACCTCTCCCTTCAAGGTACAATTTAATTTTTATATTCCCGTATTTGAAGGTCGGATAGGTGCAAATTCCTTAGAAAAATGGTTAAATATGCTAGAACGTTATTTCTCATTCACAATTTTTCCGACATGGAAAATATCACCTTCGCACTCCTCAAGATTCTTGCCCATGTCAAACATTGGTGGGAAACTTTCTGGGATAAAAGTTTCATAGAGAAATCTGGAATATATGGGGCTGAGCCCACTTGGTATTTTTTTGTGGATGTGGTCAAGGAACAATACTACCCCGTTGATAACTATAAAGACCAGTACATGAGATGGACCACACTATGGAAAGAAAAGAGATAAATAGTGTTGGAGTTCATAAATACTTTCCATACCTTGCACACCAAGCTAGGTATCAAAGACTGTGAGCGACATTTGGTTCTGAAATACCATGGGGCTCTAAACCGAAACAGATTTCCTAAACATCTCATCATTGGGATTTTCCTATCGATATGTTGTCAAAATCGACCGGAAATTTAGGTAACAAAAAAATGGGAGTTAGATTCTACAAATCCACAATAACCAAATCATGGTAAAGACGGCTCTAACCAACAACCTCCTGACAACCATTCCAAGACACAGGAAAATAAGGGTAAAGGAAAGACGAAGAATGACACTAGGAAGTGGTGCGAGTTCAAGAAAATCCCCTGGCACAACATGGATGAATGTCAGTCGAAATAGTCATTGGTGGTTGAGGTCAAAGATAATGAGGCGAACCTTGATTTAGAATCTGATCCATAAAATATTGAAAATAGACAGATCATCGACACAGACCCCACTGCTACTGTCGCGACCACAACAATTCAACCAAAGAACTAGTAGATCCTGAAGAGGGGGAGCACCTCTTTCATTCACAGATGTGGGTGAAGGGGACTCCATTGCACTTCGTTGTTGATAGCGACAGTTAGAATAACCTCATCTCATCTTAAGTTTTCAAAAAGTTGGGGTTGTCGAAAACACCACACGCGCAACCATATAACATCGGGTGACTTCACCAGGGAAGAGATATTTGTTTCATCCAGCAGTGTTGCATGTTCTATGGCATCCAACCCTTCAAGGATGAGGTAGTGTGTGATGTTTCCCCTCTTGATGTCTGTGATGTTGTTTTGGGCCAATCATATATGTGGAAACATCATGTTGTTTATGAGTCTCGACCCCATAGTGTCATTATTACTTTGGGGGGAAAATATACAGGATACCAGCAGTTACGACTACTGTTCCACAAAAACAATGTCGCAAGGTAATGTCTCATTCTGCGAAATTCATCCTCCTCACAATCTGTTCAAAGGGTGCACAAAAGTTCACTAAAACCACTGCAACCTCAACACCTTCTATCTAGTAGAAGTAGATTGCACAAGAGAAAGAAGCTATTGTTTCTTCACCTACAATGGTGCCTAAGCAATGCCCCGTCAATCCCAGAGACAATAGGTTGGTGGAACATATTCAACCCCACTAGAAACAAGTTCATGACAGCCTTCCACAGATCAAGCATCACAACTTCTGCAACAAGGCATGCAGTTCACCAAGATTCAGATTCAAAAAATGATTTCCCCTCTTCCTAGGGAACTCAATGCAATGGATACCATTTCTTCCTAAGGGGGGAGGATTGATCCAAGTGGATATTGGTGGCCACCCACCTATTCTAAATCTCAACTGTCTCATCTTAACTGTTTTTAGTTCACCATGTTTCTCTGTAACATGGATATTTCTTTGTAATTGTGGGTTATGCACTTCCCAGGATGTCCTGAATCCCTACACATCATCCAGGTGGAAATTGGTGGTCACCCACCTATTCCAACTAGCTTATCTTGGAAATTTTCATGTCAATACATCTTTTTTTACTTCTAGGACCATTTTGGGGCCCTAAATAGTGTTTTCTTGGCTTGCCATAGTCAAACTTTAGATGGAGTCAACGTTTTATGGCATAATGCGTAGTTATCAAAAATACCTTTTCAACTGGCTATCACATGCCTAAAACGAAGATCGTATGCAAAAGTTATGACCCCAGAAAGTTAATGTACTAACTTACCCCAACGGGGCCCACATGAATTTTGGCGCTTCATCTCCTAGGGTTAGGTTTTGGATCTCTAGGGTTTTGGAATTCATGTTTATCATAAAAATTCCTTCAGATCTTCATTGTACTCATCTTCTTGTGAATGAGCGTAGCTGTCACATCTATTCTCAGAGATAAAGTTGCCACCATTCTAGTGATTTTTGCACTCTGTCTTTTTACAGTCTCTGTACATTTCTTTCATTAATAGAAATCATGTATTATTGTATTTCTCTGTTTCTGGAAACATTTATGTGTATTTCATTGTAATATCTTTGTTTTCATTTTGTTCTGAAAATAATCTGGATCAATGGTATCAAAGAAGACTGCTCTTGATCGTTTTTCAGTGCATGTCCCTTACGAGGTCCGAGTATATCAAGTTGGGTCTCGAGCTTGTCTATCTTGAGGAAAATCATTCTCACACGCCCAAGAAACCCTCTATGGAGATAGAAAATAAATACAAAGAAGCAAAAGATTCTATTAACCCGTTGCTTAAGCAAGCTCTTGCGTGACAGAGGGACGAAAAGATGGAGAATTTTTCCCACATCCTTCAACGCCTTCCAATAGAAATAGGCGCATATTCATCAACAAACCACTTTGGAGGAACCTATCCCTTCAAGGTACAAGTTAATTTTGATATTCTCATATTTGAAGGTCAGATAGATGCATATGCCTTAGAAAAATGGTTAAATCTGCTAGAAGGTTATTTCTCTGTTCACAATTTTTCTGACAGGGAAAAGATCACCTTCACACTCCTCAAGTCTCCCCCCCATGCCAAACATTGGTGGGAAACATTATGGGAGAAAATTTCCATAGAGGAATCTCGAATACATGGGGTCGAGCCCACTTGGGATTTTTTTGTGGATGTGCTCAAGGAACAATACCACCCTATTGATAACTATGAAGACCAGTATATGAGATGGACCACACTGCGGAAAAAAAAGAGCCAAACAATGTCAGATTTCACAGATACTCTCCATACATTGTGCACCAAGATGGGTATCAAAGACTCCGAGTGGAATTTGGTTATGAAATACCATGGGGCTCTGCATAGGTACATCCAAACCGAAATGGATTTCCTAAACATCTCATCATTGGGAACTTCCTATTGATATGTTGTCAAAATCGAGCATAAATTTAGGCATCGGAACAAATGGGAGTTTGAGTCTGCAAATCTGCAACAACCAAAGCATGGTAAAGATGGCCCTAGCCAACAGCCTCCTGAAAACCAGTCCAACACACAAGAAAATAAGGGTAAAGGAAAGATGAAGAATGACACTAGGAAGTGGTGTGACTTCCACAAAATTCCCTGGAACAACACCAATGAATGTTGCTCGAAATAGTCATTGGTGGTCAAGGTCAAAGACAATGAGTCGAACCCTGATTTGGAATATGATCTAGAAAATATTGAAAATATACAGATCATCGATGCAGATGCCACTGCTATTGTCATGACCGCAAAAATTCAAACATAAGAACTAGTAGATCCTGAAGAGGGGAAGCACCTCTTCCATTCACATTTGTGGGTGAACGGGACCCCGTTGCATTTCATTGTTGATAGTGGAAGCCAAAATAAACTCATCTCAGTTGAGGTCCTTGAACAGTTGGGGTTGTTGAAAACACTACACCCGCAACCATACAACATCGGGTGGCTTCACCAAGGACAAGATCTCTGTGTCATCCAACAGTGTCACATGTCCTATGGCATCCAACCCTTCAAGGATGAGGTAGTGTGTGATGTTTCCCCTCTTGTTGTCTGTGATGTTGTTTTGGGCCAACCATATATGTGGAAAAGTCATGTTGTTTATGAGTCTTGACACCATAGTTTCATTATTACTTTGGGGGGGAAACTCTACAAGATACCAAAGGTGGTTCCAACTACTTTTCCAACAAAAACAATGCTGCAAGGTAATATCTCATACTGAAAAATTCATCCTCTTCACAATTTGTTCAAAGGATGCACATACGACCACTACAACCATTGTATCCTCAACACCTTCTATCCAACATAATCATATTGCAGAAGAGAAATCAAATATTATTTCTTCACCTACAATGGTGCCTACACAATGCCCCATCAATCCCAGAGACAACAAGTTGGTGGAACAGATTCAACCCTGCCAAAAATAGGTTCATAACAACCTTACACAGACCAAGCAACACAACTTCTCCAATAAGGCACGCAACTCATCAAGATTCAGATACAGAAAATGATTTCCCCTCTTCCCCGGGCACTCAAGGTAGTGGAGACCATTTCTTCCTAAGGGGAGGGATTGATCCAAGTGGATATTGGTGGCCACCCACCTGTTCCAAATCCCAACTGGCTCATCTTGACAGTTTTCAGTTCAACACGTTTCTCTATAACAGGGACATTTCTTTGTAATTGTGGGTTCTATACTTCTAAGGATGTTCTAAATCCCTACACATCATCCAGGTGGATATTGGTGGTCACCCACCTATTCCAACTAGATTATTTTGAAATTTTTTATGTCAATGCATATTTTTGTACTTCTGAGGCCATTTTGGGGCCCTAAACAGTGTTTTCTTGGCTTGCCACAATCAAACTATAGAAGATGTTAGTGTTTGACATCATAATGTGTATTTATCAAAAATACCTTTCCAACGGGCTATCACACACCTAAAACATAGATTGTATAAAAAATTTATGACCCCTAGAAGTCAATGTACTAACTTACCCCAATGGGGCCCACATGAATTTTCGTGCTTCATCTCATAGGGTTAGGTTTTTGGATGTCTAGGGGTTTGGAATTCATGTTTATGATAAAAATGCCTTCAGAGCCTCATTGTACTAATATTATTGTGAATGAGAATAGCCATCACATCTCTTCTCAAAGATAAAGATGCCACCATTCTAGCAAGTCTTGCACTTTGTATTTTTACAGTATCTATACATTTCTTTCATTAATAGAAATCATGTATTGTTGTATCTCTTTTTTTCTGGAAATATTTATGCGTATTTCACTGCAATATATTTGTTTTCATTTCATTCCTAAAATAATCTGGATCATAAATGGTCTTCCAAATTTTTGGGAATCCTTCATCCAAGGAATCTTCTCTAGAAGAAAGTTAACTAATTTCAGCGGGTTGTGGGAAGACGATACTAAAAAAGAAGCCAGATTATAGGCAAGAAAGGAAAAGATAGAGAACAATGAAGATCAAACGCTAACAATTCACGCAAGAAAAGGAAATAACAAGAAAGAAGTTCACTCTCACAAAAGATTTCAGAAGCCTTATAAAGGACAAGATTATGATAAAGATCTCTCAAGATTCAGATGCTTCATTTGCCAGAATATGGGACATATTTCAATAAATTGTCCCCAAGCAAAATACCAAGATAAAACCAGGAAGTTTAAAAGGCATCATGCCCATTTCGCAGGAGAAGATGAACCTGATCGGAAAAGAAAAAAAAAGAAGATGATCCAGATGAACTATATCTTTTGTGATATAGGACTTAGTGCTTCCAAAGCACTTGATTCATATCAAGTGATATTGATAGCTATATCTCATTTCCTTCCACATCAAAACTTCAGGAAGTAAAAGAGTTGAAGAATTGTTGTATCATGAGGGTCAAGTACAAGTTGTAAAGAAGTATCATTATTCATCCGACCATCATAGATATCAAAGCAAGTAGTCTAACAAATGCACACTCCAAGTATGCACCCTTCATATTTGATTTTAGTTTTCAGCTTATTAACATCAGATTTTATGCATTTTTTTATCTTAGCTTGTTGGATCGTTATCCCTTGTACAGGAATCCAACAAGGTATCATTTAAAATCAAGAAATAGCTTATGTTCTCAATGGTGGCATATGTGAATGCCTATGGTTGGGTGATAATAATGTGACATTGTCTATGGTAAAAACAAGTACATTAGAATAGAACTCATATTGTTTTGTAGTTTCCCGATGAGAAGACTTGGTCAATGGATAATGAAGCCACCTTGACAGGAAGCATAGTTCGTTTGAAGTCTGACTCAGATTTTCATATTAAGACTTGGTAGAAGTCAAGGCTTAGAGGGAGCAGGAAAATTTAGTAGAGCCAGAAGGACTTACCTGGAACCATTGCAGTAACCAGGAAGAAACCAATATGGTCTTGTGACACTTGGTAGAATGCAAATCCATATAGCATTGATGAGAAATATCATGAGGAGAATATGGCATGGCTCCACCAATGGTGAGGAAAGCATACCCACCAACTACCAACCCAGAAGGATCTAGATTTTAGAGAGATTCATCCCTCATGATCTAGTAAATAGGAGAAACCTCCCCAAAACCATTCATAGAGATGTACAAAGGTTGATTTGTGTCTAGAGGATTCTCCCAGCAAGAGGGAGAAAACTATGACAAGACACTTGCTCCAATAACCAAAAGAATGATATATATAACATCCATGTTCCATTAAAAGGAAACCAATACAGTATGAGATTTAGAGGGATCAAATGAATCTGTTATTGTGATGGAGTAGAGGAGCTACTCTCAGAGTTCATAAGCTACAGTGAGAATGTAGCAGTCATTCTCAATTTCAGAAAAATAAGCTGCAAGTGCAGAGTCCCAGTTCCATAAGGAACAATTTGCAAAGGGAGTAGAGGACATACTCTCAGACAATGAGACAGATAGTGTTTTGCAGAAATCACATAGAGCAAGCACATGATTGTGTTGATTGAGTTGCAGCTGAGCAAGTGTGCCAAGTTGGTACAATGTGATGTGAAAATTGGGTTTGAAGAACACGAGGACATATATGTGTTTTGCGATGAAATACATGTTCACCTGGTTATGGAAAAAAATGTGATGAGGTAGCTAAAGTTACAATCTATTATGGACCCAGATATATCTCGGAGTGTGAGATAATATTGCAGACTTAGATTGGGCAGGCAA
>JASDQU010373482.1:50865-81783 GCA_032191745.1 Picea mariana
AAGAAATTTCTATAAAACAAATGGTGTAGAAGAAAAAGGGATCTCACTTTTTCTTGGTAAGGTTATGCTGCCAAAATGGTTTTGACTGTGTTTTACTTGTGAGAGTTGGGATTTCAAGATTGAAAAAGATAGAAGCTCTTCTTTGTGAGGCAATCCTTGGAGCTATTGTTTGTTGATTTCTTGTGTGTGGCCCCTTTGCGGCTTGGGGGGCTACGGGGGAAAGAAGAGTACTCCTAGTGTTGGATGGGAGGTACCGGTGAAGTTCCGGTGATTAGCAAGTGGGAGAATGGAAGGACCACAAGTCTTTGAAAGACATCGTCAACTCTCTGTCCTCCATTGTTACAATATTTTATTGAATATTATATTAGCAAGAGTAATTTGTAATTTTAATTTTTAATAAGGTCGATGTATAACCGTGTTGTATTTTTGTAATCAAATTGGCAAGTGCGTCTAAGGGAATATGTGTAATATCATTGGTGAAAATTTTCCATTGATCATTGTCTTTTACTTTCAACCTCAGGAAATTTTTAAAAATCTCTTTGTTCACAGTCATTTCATTTTATATTCATGGTTTTGTTTTTCTCCCCTATTCGTTGCAAAATTTAAATTCGAAAATTGAATTGTAGTCAATACTATACCATGGTGAATCATATTGCATCATATCTCTTCTGTGGTCACGCACTTGTATTCTTAAATACACTAAATTTAATGTTGTTTCTTGATTGGTGATGAACAGAGGTGGCGATACCTCTCTTCTTTGTAAGTTATTTAAAACCTTAAACCCAGACTTCAATTATTCTATTTGTTTCCAAATGAATTGTTCGATTAGATTAAGGGAATTTACAAGATCGCTGTTATTTTAAATGCAAACAATAACTTGATTTCCTTAATTCACTACCAATCAATTTTAGAGTCTGCTATATTAAATCATTTACTTCCTGAGTTTAGAAATTCGTTTGTGGTCTTTTAAAAATCTATTGACAATCTAGAAGTTGAATTCGTTTAGTAGTTGCAAAGTTGTTACCAATAATATAATTCAATTATAAAAAAAAACCACGGCAATGTCGATGTGCTCTGTAATGAGATTGAAATCGTAACAATTTTATTGTAAGACTAGAGTTGGGATTTTGATTGAGTCGCTACGAAAATGATTTTTGAAGCATAGCATTTCAAATTGGCCATTGTAAATTTTTCTTTGATTTGTAATTTCGTGGTGATAGTTGCATAAGAAGTTCGCATGCTAGACAAAGTTGTTAGAGTCGTCATTCTATTTATTACAGATCCTGAAGGAATTCGGGACGGTTGTTGTTAATAGCCGGATTATATGTATAACAAAAATTTGGATTTACGTTGTCAATTCAACTGCAGCCTTGAAATTATGAAGTAGTGCAAGCACTATCATTAAATTGCAAGTAGGATTTTTAGAAATAGTGTAGTTGCTCTCAAACAACTTTTGCATTTGAATTTTAACTATTAGAGTCACTCTAAGACTAAATTGCAGACCTGAGTTAAATCCCTTGACAATTATTGCATGTTTAGTCACAACGTTGGAACTGAACTTGCTTGGTTTTCAACACTTTAATGGTTTTTAAAAATAAAACAAATCTAAGAAATTCATTGGTCGTTGATATCCTAAAAACTGGTAGTCCAGATATTTGAACTTCGTAATGACCGTCAGCAATTGATTATGCAAATCGAATCTTGAATTTCGATTTTATCTTCGTTATTATCATCTTGTTTTAGTTGCAAGTCTGTCAGTGAAGATCATAGTGTCTGTAGCAATTAAAATGCATTCTAATTGTGATGTAATCATGAACGCAATGTATTAGTTAGACATAATTAATACTAGAGCAATTTGGTCGATGTCATTTATTGGGATCTAGAATTTAATTGTGTTTTCACTTGTAAAAGCTTTGAAATTTGTATAGTTTTGTAAACTTACGTTTGAACGGAATTATAAATTAATATTTTAAATGATCTGTAGTATAATGATAATTAAGAGTGTGGTAACTCTTATAATCCAATCTAGTTCTTGGGATGGAATAAATTGTTAATATGAGCAATAATTTACTTGAGTTATGAATGGTTTGAAATGTTTAGGTTTTAATGGTATTGACACTATTAGTCATTCTACTATATAAAACTAATAAGGTTTTATATTATTAGTGTTAGGTTTCAATGGTATTGACACTTTTAGTCATTCTACTATATAAAATTAATAAGGTTTTATATTATTAGTGTTAGAGCATAATTTTTTTGGGTAATAAGAATATGGTATTACTTATCAAGGATAAGGGTGATGTTCTTAAGAATAAGTTAGTAGAGTTAAGTAACAATTAATGTTATATTCTTACTTGATAAGAACTTGAATTATAACTTAAGGTCACAATGAAGAATGGTGATTAAATGATGATTAAATGGGATGTAGAATGGTGATTAAATGATGATTAAATGGGATGTAAATGTCTTGGAAACTTAGGAATAAGTTTGGTTCTTATTGATAAATTGATTGCCTCTTTTAGTGTCATACACAATTACACAATGGATAGGATAACTTACTTTGGATATAAGACACAAATTTAATTGTGTCATCCAAAGTAGAGATGGTAGTGATCATGATTGGTAAGTTTATTATAATCATTATTATACTATGGTGTATGATTCGCTAGCCACTATGGTTAGAGGTATGAATTGAATTAATTTATAAGTCAAATTGAAACGAATTGATTATTTTCCGATGAGATTATTATGTATATTGTTATGTAAAAACTAGTACCTTATGGCAAGAGTATTTAATGAGTGATTCATCACATTAGTGTTTAGTGGAAAAATTCTTATTATGCTTCCTAATTAAGATATTTTGTTCTTGCTCATTATACAGGAACAATGTTGATAATTGTTTATTCATAATTAACTATTCTTGTGCTTTAAATTTATGATAAGTATGGTTGTTGATTTAGTCTCGAAATCCATAATAGTATTGTGGTTAAGGGAATTAGATATCTCCTTGTTCCTCAGAACAATTGCTAGTTCTGAGACCTTAAATGGTCAAAATCAATCAGATGAATCTTGGACTTGAGCGTTGATTATGTGTCTTGGAGGTCTTAACCTTGCAGGTAGGTTGGGCAGGTAGACATCTTTTTATTACTAAGCGATAAATTATTCTATTGGTTGTAGTGATGATGAATTGATTATTGTTGTATTGTGATGAATATGATAATAGAATGTGTATTATTGAAGTATGTTAATACCATGTAGTATTTGTTTAATGATGTTTTTTTTTTTTTTTTACCACTACTGTAATCACTTACATTGATGTCGTAGCAGAGGGGATGTTACACTGTACCTTCCCGAGACATAAGAAAATGCATTTTTCCAACCAAGTGTAGTAATGGATCAACAAGTTAAGCTTGTTGTCCCTAAAATACAACAACATACAAGTTAGTAAATCAGAAATATATTTCATCTAAATCAACAAGTAAAAGGTCTATATTAGTTAGCAATGTCAGTAATAAAACTAGTAACCAATGTGGACTGAAAATAACACTTCAAGACTGAATAAAGATGGTTGTCATAAAAGTGAATTTCTGCAGCAATATATCATCCTTATGGATGTAGAATTCAATGAAGTACAACAAAAAATCTGACCATCAAAAAGTGCCAAAAGCTAGCCCAATAGATGCACCTAGGTTAATAGGTTAAACTAGCAAAGTTAGAGGGTTAGTCTAGGGTTAGTTTGTGAGATATTAGTGGTTAGGGTTAGATTTTAAAGAATCACTAATGGTTGTAGGTTAGTTTTACTACATAAATAATATTTTTTGGGATAAAGAGGACGCCCTGAGGGAGGAAGAATCCCCAAGGCATCAAGATCATTATCCAAAAGAGAGAACTTCAAAACTTGAAATTTGTACGTTTACCAAGGAAACAATTTCTTTCTCCCATGCAATAAGTAAATGACTAGTTCCTTTAAGAAAGGGTTAATGGAGTCAATAGAATATGAAGAATCTATATCGGCTACTTCCTTTGGGGTGTAACCCCTTTTACTCCCCAAGGAAAGCTTCTCTTAGCTAGGGTTTTAACTAGGAGGGTGCATGCAATTATACTCCTCTTAGTAAACCCTTATGAAGCAAGATTCCCTTAGCAATAAAATGGTGGAAACACAAGTAGGTGTGTATGCCCTTATACTCCCTACTTGTCTCAAGCAAATATAACCTTTAACTTGTACAAATGATAATACAATGAAATAAATGGCACCTTCAAGCATTAAAATGCAATAAAAGCTAGACTAACCACCAAAAAAACAATGAAGAAAGCCTTCCAAGGCTAGCGCACCATCTCCATAAACCATAACCAAGGAATAGCCATAAACAAAAGCACAATAGAGATAACTAGCCAAAGAGAGAAAATTTCAATCCAAGAGCCTCTCACAATGGAGAGTTATGTTATGAAAATGAGATCTTATGATATCTATTTATACAAAATGTGTCTAACATAGTTTGTCCACATAATATTAGGGAAAACATAATATTAGGGGTCAACAAACCTAATCTTGACCCTTTACAAAGATAATATTTAAAAATTCTCTTTAATTTCACTTTTGCACAAAGAAAACCCTAAAACAAAGGTGACGTCATCCCTTGAAAGAGGACGTTTTGGAAAATTGAGAAAATCGTTGGAGATAGGATGCAAAGTAGGGCCTCCAAAGGCCATGTGGAAATCATCCAGAGCCTCTCCACCTCAAAATTACATGTGCCATTCTTTGATTCATTATCAACCACCATATGCCCCTCAAATGTGACGTCAAACCCCTAGGGAGTGACGTTTTTCCCCTTATGGGCAAGTCGTTTGGCATGCAAAGGTTGGGATATGTCTATCCAGCTGTCTCCTAGGCCTTTGAAAGAATCTCTCTATCATCTGGCATGTTGGCCTATGTCATCCATCCCATGGGATGCTTTCCCTCATGGAAGCCCAAACTAGAGTTGTTCTTTTAAAACCGACCACCAACTTGTACCTGCAAGACAAATGGATACTCCCTCCAAGGATGTCAAGTCAAAGCATCATGATGATTGAATCAAGTCAATAAAAAAGCCATTAAAACATGTATACTAGGACTACATCATACAAACATGTGCTTAAGAAACTAGACGTTTTTCTAAGTTTGGTTGTGGGTGGGTTGGCATGGTACTTATTTTCAATGGATAAATCCCCCTAAGTCTAGGAAAAAACCTATCTGAGTCATGTGAATGATAATAAATGGATGGGAGAAGTACCCAATAGGCATGGGGTTCATGATATGCAAGGGTCCATAATATCTCATTTATGGGTGCCTTTGTGGAGGGTGTGTTGCACCTTCGTCCACTATGAATTTTTTCCAATCCCATCAATTTCCTTTTACCTTTCTTTATTTTTATTTTATTTCAATACAACATAGAGAAATTCGGAGGCCACTGCCCTGGCATGGTGACCAGATATCGACAGTGTCACCCACAAGTACTTTCACAAAAATGAAAAGGTTGGCTCGTGATGAGACCCCCTTTCCCTCGGCCATGCAACTGAGAGAAATTACCCTGGGGTTATGGCCAGAAATGGTAAGTTCACATCGTTATATACCCATGGACGTGATTGGTTGGCTCGTGATGAGACCTTCTATCCTCAACTAATCCTTTAAGCATTTTTATTTATTCTTTTCATGGGGTCCTTATTTTCTTGCGGAGAATATTTTCATTGCTTTCTCAAGATCCCCAGGGCGAAGAATATGGAAGGTTATTTCATTATTATTTTATCTTTTTCCATATAAATCCCCTCTGGGCCTTCAACTCCTTCTTCCCATGAAATGAGGAATGGTCCCTTCTAGGGTCAATCTACCACAAAATCCCAAGAGATGATGTCATGAGGGGAAATAATTATGGAAAGTGGTAAGTATGGTCAGGAGTGTCATGATGAGTCATCAAAGGAAGCTCCTAGAAACACCCCAGCCTAAGGGTGACCATATACTTGAGTGCCCCAATCCAACCACCAACATTTAAACAAGGTAAAAGTCATAGTTTCCAAAGCAAATGTCTCATAATAACAAATAACCTCTGAAATGCAAGCTAGAATGCCTCAAATATTAAAATGATACCCACCATCATACATGACTTGTATTGCATGGAACAAGACCCAAGTGAACTTTGGTGGAAAGCTGGTGTGGATGATGACCAAGTGTTGGGTCACTGTGGTGGCAATGTCGGTCTCTAGCTGTGCAAAAGGATATTGTTGGTCATGTGGTCTCTTGGCACTCCATATCTGCAACCTGAGGGCCTCGAGACATAATCTCCTTAGTTATCCACAAAATGGGGATAACAGGTAGTAGTAAGAAACATTTTCCAAGAAAGAGTAACTCAATGCATGAGTACTCCCTCATTTTCAAAGGCACTCATGTGGATAAATACCTTAAACAACCTCACATGATTATGCAATGCAACTCATGGATTTACCTTCCAAACCATACCATTTATCACTACACATGCTCCTTGATTGGTTTTCCTCGGAAATACTTCTCCTCTTAAGTGTTGGCACATGTAATATGGGTTGACCATGCCCCCATCATATCATATCTTGGTACGTGATATAAATTATATGATTTCTTGTGAAGTTAGAAAACGATACTTGATGTTTCTCTACCTAATGGCATCTACATTTGACATGACTCAATTTTTATGTTGCGTTGGGATTTTAGCACATGTTTTATGAGTGTCCATCTTCAAGAGAAGTTGTATTTTGATAGAATGTCCATAATTCCACCATATCAACACCATTAGATGTAGAATGCCCATGGGATTTTCTAAATGTAGTCATAATAAAAATTTGGTAAAAATTGACACAATTATGTTGCTTTTAAAATCTATTGTGAGAATTAGATTATCGTCAAATTTGTGACCACTCACGGGACACATTTGTGTTGATATTTTACTTATGCGGCTAACAATTACAGTTCTTCTTTATTATTATAATCATTTATCACAATAACTGCATTTATAAGATCAATGAAAGAGAGGCAATCACAGAAACAAGATAGACACAAAGATTATCCTGGGAAACCCTTTAGGGGAAGAAAACCCAGCAAAATTTCTCAATATAGATTGGCCAACCAAGAACAATGCTTATATCCAAGAGAGAACTAACAAAGAAGAATATTCTCTTCAACTTTTTCACTAGGAAAGAGTAGCACACCACTTGACCAATATGAATCCAATAGATAGACCAAAAACCCTCCTTGATGTCACACCTAGCTGCAATATCTTCTCCTCCAAGACTTGTGCACTTTTCCTCTTGTTATAGAGCTTATGAGTGAGATTTTAAGTGAGGCACTAGCCTCCTTTATAAATAGTAGTCTAGCCTCCCTTAATTAGGTCTGGTTCAACATGTAACTTTACCCTCTTAATTTACATTTAATTTTCCAGGCACAATAGGGATGACTTTTACAAAGGCACAATAGGGTCGTCTTAATAAATATAATATAATAACATTCTTTAGGGTTTTTCTTGGTCAAATACAATAAGAATATATTCTGAACTCAATATTCAACACTCCCTCTTAGCAAGGAATGTATTCTTGTTGTCATGTTCATCATCACTACTTATGTGCTTCTACATACTTGGTCATTGTCTTGTTGTCAATCATGGATCTATATACCATAGGAAGTTCTACGTTTTTATTGGAATAACATACCAGCCTGCATTGGGGTTACCAACCTACAATGGAGTAGCGTACCAATGTGCGTTGGGGTTACCAACCTACGATGGGGTAGCGTACCATCTTGTGTTGGGGTTACCAAGCTGTGATGGGGTAGCGTACCAGCCTACGTTGAGTTTACCAACCTACACTGGGGTAGTGTACCAACCTGCATTGGGGTTGCTAACCTGTGTTGGGGTAGTGTAATAGTTTGTATTGGGGTTACCAACCTATGCTAGGGTAGTGTATCATCTTTCTTTGGGGTAACCAACCCGTGTTGGGGTAGCATACCAGCCTGCGTTGGGGTTACCAACCTACACTGGGGTAGCGTACCAGCTTGCGTTGGGGTTACCAACATATGCTGGGGTAGCTTTCCTCTACTAAGTATCTCATCACTTCCCTCTACTGGGGATCACATCACTTCCCACTTATGGGGAACATATCACTTCTCACTACTGTGGAACACTTTCCGCTACTGGGGAACACATCACTTCCCACTACTAGAGAACGCATCAACTCTCGCTATTGGGGAACACATCACTTCCTACTACTTGGGAACACTTCCTGCTACTAGGGAACACATCACTTCCCACTACTTGGGAACACTTCCCGCTACTAGGAAACACATCACTTCCCGCTACTGGGGAACACATCACTTCCCGTTACTAGGGAACACATCACTTCCCGTTGATGGGGAACACATCACCTCTCTCTATTTAGGAACACATCACGTCCCGCTACTTGGGAACACATCACTTCCCGCTACTGGTGAAGTCTTTTTGGATCACTCCAAGCTTGTCTTTGAAATACTCGAACTTAACTATGGATAGGGGCTTGGTCAACACATATGCTACATGTTCATCGATGGAAATATACTAGAGTATTATTGATCCCTTTTGTACCATGTCTCGAACATAGTGGTATTTGATCTCTATATGCTTGGACTTGTCATGACACACTGGGTTCACTGACAACTTTATGCAACTCTGGTTGTCATAAAAGATACAGGTTTCCTTCAACTTGAGATCAAAAAATTATGCAATCAACTTTTGAAGTCACACTACTTCGCCACAAGTTGACCATGTTGCCACATATTATGCTTCTTCAAAACTGAGTCCCGTATAGGTTTTCTTCTCACTGATTCATGAGAACACAACTGATCCCATACTAAAGCAACATCCAGATCTGATTATCTGGTCTTTGACATTGCCTGCCCAATCCAAGTCTGCAATCTTATCTCACACTCTGAGATATATCTGGGTCCATAATAGATTGTAACTTTTAACTACCTCATCACATTTTTTCCCATAACCAGGTGAACATGTATTTCATCGCAAAGCACATATCTGTCCTCGTGTTCTTCAAACCCAATTTTCACATCACATTGTACCAACTTGGCACACTTTATCATCTGCAACTCAATCAGCACAATCATGTGCTAGATCTATGTGATTTATGTAAAACACTATCTGTCTCGTTGTCTGAGAGTATGTCCTCTACTCCCTTTGCAACTTGTTCCTTATGGAACTGGGCCTTTGCACTTGCAGCTTATTTTTCTAAAAATGAGAATGACTGCTACATTCTCACTGTAGCTTCTAAAC
The DNA here is from genome assembly GCA_032191745.1 of Picea mariana. Lineage (NCBI taxonomy): Eukaryota > Viridiplantae > Streptophyta > Pinopsida > Pinales > Pinaceae > Picea > Picea mariana. Next base: position 60,180 of record JASDQU010373482.1, read on the forward strand.
TCTAAGAGTAGCTCCTCTACTCCATCACAATAACAGATTCATTTGATCCCTCTAAATCTCATACTGTATTGGTTTCCTTTTAATGGAACATGGATGTTATATATATACTTCTTTTGGTTACTGGAGCAAGTGTCTTGTCATAGTTTTCTCCCTCTTGCTGGGAGAATCCTCTAGACACAAATCAACCTTTGTACATCTCTATGAATGGTTTTGGGGAGGTTTCTCCTCTCTATTAGATCATGAGGGATGAATCTCTCTAAAATCTAGATTCTTCTGAGTTGGTAGTTGGTGGGTATGCTTTCCTCACCACTAGTGGAGCCATGCCATATTCTCCTCATGATATGGATCGTCAATGCTATATGGATTTTCATTCTGCCAAGTGTCACAGGACCATATTGGTTTCTTCCTAGTTATTGCAATGGTTCTGGGTAAGTCCTTCTGGCTCTACTAAATTTTCCTACTCCCTCTGAGCCTTGACTTCTACCAAGTCTTAATATGAAAATCCGAGTCAGACTTCAAACGAATTCTACTTCCTGTCAAGGTGGCTTCATTATCCATTGACCAAGTCTTCTCATCGAGAAACTACAAAACACTATGAGTTCTATTCTAATGTACTTGTTTTTACCATATACAATGTCACATTATTATCACCCAACCACAAGCATTCACATATGCCACCAGTGAGAACATAAACTATTTCTTGATTTTAAATGATACCCGTAAAAGGGATAATGATCCAACAAGCTAAGATAAAAAAATGCATAAAATCTAATGTTAATAAACTTAAAACTGAAATCAAATATGAAGGGTGCATACTTGGAGTGTGCATTTGTTAGACTGCTTGCTTTGATATGTATGATGGCCAGATGAATAATGATACTTCTTTACAACTTGTACTTGACCCTCATGATACAAAAATTCTTCAACTCTTTTACTTCCTGAAGTTTTGATGTGGAAGGAAATGAGATATAGCTATCAATATCACTTGATATGAATCAAGTGCTTTGGAAGTGCTAAGTACTATATCACAGAAGATATAGTTCATATGGATCATCTTCTTCTTTTTCTTTTCCGATCAGGTTCATCTTCTCCTGCGAAATGGGCATGATGCCTTTTAAACTTCCTGGTTTTATCTTGGTATTTTGCTTGGGGACAATTTATTGAAATATGTCCCATCTTCTGGAAAATGAAGCATCCAAATCTTGAGAGATTTTTATCATAATCTTGTCCTTTATAAGGCTTCTGAAATCTTTTGTGAGAGTGAACTTCTTTCTTGTTATTTCCTTTTCTTGCATGAATTGTTAGCGCTTGATCTTCATTGTTCTCTATTTTTTCCTTTCTTGCCTCTAATCTAGCTTCTTTTTTAGTATAGTCTTCCCACAACCTCCTGAACTTAGTTAACTTTCTTCTAGAGCAGATTCCTTGGATGAAGGATTCCCAAAAAATTGGAAGACCATTTATGATCCAGATTATTTTAGGAATGAAACGAAAACAAATATATTGCAGTGAAATACACATAAATATTTCCAGAAAAAAAGAGATACAACAATACATGATTTCTATTAATGAAAGAAATGTATAGGGACTATAAAAATACAAAGTGCAAGACTCGCTAGAATGGTGGCATCTTTATCTTTGAGAAGAGATGTGACGGTTATTCTCATTCGCAATAATATGAGTACAATGAGGCTCTGAAGGCATTTTTATCATAAACATGAATTCCAAACCCCTAGACATCCAAAACCCTAACCCTAGGAGATGAAGCACCAAAAGTCATGTGGACCCCGTTGGGGTAAGTTAGTACATTGACTTCCAGGGGTCATAAATTTTTCATACGATCTATGTTTTAGGTGTGTGATAGCCCATTGGAAAGGTATTTTCGATAAATACACATTATGATGTCAAACAATAACATATTCTATAGTTTGATTGTGGCAAGCCAAGAAAACACTGTTTAGGGCCCCAAAATGGCCTCAGAAGTACAAAAATATGTATTGACATCAAAAATTCCAAAATAATCTAGTTGGAATAGGTGGGTGACCACCAATATCCACTTGGATGTTGTGTAGGTCTTCAAGACATCCTCAGAAGTATAGAACCCACAATTACAAAGAAATGTCCCTGTTATAGAGAAACATGTTGAACTGAAAACTGTCAAGATGAGCCAGTTGGGATTTGGAACAGGTGGGTTGCCACCAATATCCACCTGGATCAACCCCCCCCCCTAGGAAGAAATGGTCTCCACTACATTGAGTGCCCGGGGAAGAGGGGAAATCATTTTCTGAATCTGAATCTTGATGAGTTGCGTGCCTTATTGGAGAAGTTGTGATGCTTGGTCTGTGTAAGGCTATTATGAACCTATTGTTGGTGGGGTTGAATCTGTTCCACCAACCTGTTGTCTCTGGGATTGATGGGGCATTGTGTAGGCACCATTGTAGGTGAAGAAATAATATCTGATTTCTCTTCTGCAATATGATTCTGCTGGATAGAAGGTGTTGAGGCTACAATGGTTGTAGTGGTCGTATGTGCATCCTTTGAACAAATTGTGAAGAGGATGAATTTTGCAGTATGAGATATTACCTTGCAACACTATTTTTTGTGGAAAAGTAGTTGGAACCACCTTTGGTATCCTATAGAGTTTCCCCCCCAAAGTAATAATGAAACTATGGGGTCGAGACTCATAAACAACATGACTTTTCCACATATATGGTTGGCCCAAAACAACATCATAGACATCAAGAGGGGAAACATCACACACTACCTCATTCTTGAAGGGTTGGATTCCATAGGACATGTGACACTGTTGGATGACACAGAGATCTCGTCCCTGATGAAGCCACCCGATGTTATATGGTTGCAGGTGTAGTGTTTTCGACAACCCTAACTATTTGAGGACCTCAACTGAGATGAGGTTATTTTGGCTTCTGCTATCAACAATGAAATGCAACGGGGTCCCATTCACCCACATATGTGAATGGAAGAGGCGCTCCCCCTCTTTAGGATCTACTAGTTATTCTGGTTGAATTTTTACGGTCACGACAATAGCAGTGGCATATGCGTCGATGATCTGTATATTTTCAATATTTTCTGGATCATATTCCAAATCAGGGTTCGACTCATTGTCTTTGACCTCGACCACCAATGACTGTTTCGAGCGACATTCATCGGTGTTGTTCTAGGGACTTTTGTGGAAGTCACACCACTTCCTAGTGTCATTCTTCATCTTTCCTTTACCCTTATTTTCTTGTGTGTTGGACTAGTTTTCAGGAGGCTGTTGGCTAGGGCCATATTTACCATGCTTTTGTTGTTGTGGATTTGAAGACTCGAACTCCCATTTGTTTTGGTGCCTAAATTTCTACTCGATTTTGACAACATATCAATAGGAAGTTCCCAATGATGATATGTTCAGGAAATCCATTTCAGTTTGGATGTACCTATGCAGAGCCCCATGGTATTTCATCAAATTCTGCTTGGAAACTTTGATACCCAGCTTGGTGCACAAGGTATGGAAAGTATCTGTGAACTTTGACATTGTTTGGCTCTTTTTTTGCCGTAGTGTGGTCCATCTCATGTATTGGTCTTCATAGTTATCAATAGGGTGGTATTGTTCCTTGAGCACATCCACAAAAAAATCCCAAGTGGGCTCGACCCCATATATTCCAGATTCCTCTATGAAAATTTTCTCCCAGAATGTTTCCCACCAATGTTTGACATGGGGGGAGACTTGAGGAGTGTGAAGGTGATCTTTTCTCTGCCGGAAAAATTGTGAACAGATAAATAACCTTCTAGTAGATTTAACCATTTTTCTAAGGCATATGCATCTATCTGACCTTCAAATACAAGAATATCAAAATTAACTTGTACATTGAAGGGATAGGTTCCTCCAAAGCGGTTTGTTGATGAATATGCGTTTGTTTCTATTGGAAGCTGTTGAAGGATGTGGGAAAAATTCTCCATCATGTAGTCCCTCTGTAACGCGAGAGCTTGCTCAAGCAACAGGTTAATAGAATATTTTGCTTCATTGTATTTATTCTCTATCTCCATAGAGGGTTTCTTGGGCGTGCGAGAATGATTTTCCTCAAGATAGACAAGATCGAGACCCAAATTGATTTACTCGGACCTCGTCAGGAACATGCACTGAAAAATGATCAAGATCAGTCTACTCTGATACCATTGATCCAAATTATTTTCGAAACAAAATGAAAACAAAGATATTACAGTGAAATACACATAAATGTTTCCAGAAACAGAGAAATACAATAATACATGATTTCTATTAATGAAAAAAATGTACAGAGACTGTAAAAAGACAGAGTCAAAAATCACTAGAATGGTGGTAGCTTTATCTCTGAGAATAGATGTGACGGCTACGCTCATTCACAAGAAGATGAGTACAATGAAGATCTGAAGGAATTTTTATGATAAACATGAATGCCAAAACCCTAGAGATCCAAAACCTAACCCTAGGAGATGAAGTGCCAAAATTCATGTGGGCCCCGTTGGGGTAAGTTAGTACATTAACTTTTTGGGGTCGTAACTTTTGCATACGATCTCCGTTTTAGGCGTGTGATAGCCAGTTGGAAAGGTATTTTTGATAACTACGCATTATGCCATAAAATGCTAACTTCGTCTAAAGTTTGACTATGGAAAGCCAAGAAAACACTATTTAGGGCCCCAAAATGGTCCTGGAAGTAAAAAAAGATGTATTGACATGAAAACTTCCAAGATAAGTCAGTTGAAATAGGTGGGTGACCACCAATTTCCACTTGGATGATGTGTGGGGATTCAGGACATCCTAGGAAGTGCATAACCCACAATTACAAAGAAATATCCCTGTTACAGAGAAACATGGTGAACTAAAAACTGTTAAGATGAGACAGTTGAGATTTGGAACAGGTGGGTGGCCACCAATATCCACCAATATCAATCCTCCCCCCTTAGGAAGCACTAGTATCCATTGCGTTGAGTTCCCTAGGAAGAGGGGAAATCATTTTCTGAATCTGAATCTTGGTGAGCTTCATGCCTTGTTGCAGAAGTTGTGATGCTTGATCTGTGGAAGGCTGTCATGAACTTGTTTCTAGTGGGGTTGAATATGTTCCACCAACCTGTTGCCTCTAGGATTGACGGGGCATTGTGTAGGCACCATTGTAGGTGAAGAAACAATAACTTCTTTCTCTTGTGCAATCTGCTTCTACTGGATAGAAGGTGTTGAGGCTGCAGTGGTTTTAGTGAACTTTTGTGCACCCTTTGAACAGACTGTGAAGAGGATGAATTTTGCAGTATGAGACATTACCTTGCGACATTGTTTTGGTGGAACAATATTCGTAACTACCTCTGGTATCCTGTAGATTCCCCCCCCCCAAAGTAATAATGACACTATGGGGTCGAGACTCATAAACAACATGATATTTCCACATATATGGTTGGACCAAAACAACATCACAAACATCAAGAGGGGAAACATCACACACTACCTCATCCTTGAAGGGTTGGATGCCATAGGACATGTGACACTTCTGGATGAAACAAATATCTCTTCCCTGGTGAAGCCACCCGATGTTATATGGTTGCGGGTGTGGTGTTTTTGACAACCCCAAATTTTTGAAAACCTCATCTGAGATGAGGTTCTTATGAATGTCGCTATCAACAACGAAGTGTAATGGAGTCCCCTTCATCCACATCTGTGAATGAAAGAGGTGCTCCCCCTCTTCAGGATCTACTGGTTCTTTGGTTGAATTGTTGTGGTCGTGACAGTAGCAGTGGGGTCTGTGTCGATGATTTGTTTATTTTCAATATTTTATGGATCAGATTCCAAATCAAGGTTCGCCTCATTATCTTTGACCTCGACCACCAATGACTATTTCGAATGACATTCATCGGTGTTGTGCCAGGGGATTTTCTTGAACTCGCAACACTTCCTAGTGTCATTCTTCGTCTTTCCTTTACCCTTATTTTCCTGTGTCTTGGAATGGTTGTCGGAAGGTTGTTGGTTAGGGCCATCTTTACCATGATTTGGTTATTGTGGAATTGTAGAATCGAACTCCCATTTTTTTTGTTACCTAAATTTCTGCTCGGTTTTGACAACATATCGATAGGAAACTTCCAATGATGAGATGTTTAGGAAATCTGTTTCGGTTTGAAGCCCCATGGTATTTCAGAACCGGATGTCGCTTAGAGTCTTTGATACCTAGCTTGGTGCGCAAGGTATGGAAAGTATTTGTGAACTCCGACACTATTTAGCTCTTTTCTTTCCATAGTGTGGTCCATCTCATGTACTAGTCTTCATAGTTATCAACAGGGTAGTATTGTGCCTTGACCGCATCCACAAAAAAATACCAAGTGGGCTCAACCCCATATATTCCAGATTTCTCTATGAAAATTTTCTCCCAGAAAGTTTCCCACCAATGTTTGACATGGGCGAGAGGCTTGAGGAGTGCGAAGGTGATATTTTCCATGTCAGAAAAATTGTGAATAGAGAAATAACCTTCTAGCGTATTTAACCATTTTTCTAAGGAATTTGCACCTATATGACCTTCAAATACGGGAATATAAAAATTTAATTGTACCTTGAAGGGAGAGGTTCCTCCAAAGTGGCCTCTTGATTAATATGCGTCTGTTCCTATCAGCAGGTGTTGAAGGATGTGGGAAAAATTCTCCATCATTTCGTCCCTCTGTCGCGGGAGAGCTTGCTCAAGAAACATGTTAATAAAATCTTATGCTTTGTTGTTTTTCTTTTCTACCTCCATAGAGGCTTTCTTGGGCGTGTGAGAGGGATTTTTCTTAAGAGAGACAAGCTTGAGACCTGAATTTCTATACTCAGACCTCATCGGGGACATGCACTGAAAAACGATCAAGAGCAACAGGCTCTGATACCATTGATCCGGATTATTTTCGGAATGAAATGAAAACAAATATATTATAGTGAAATATACATAAATATTGCTAGAAACAGAGAGATACAACAATACATGATTTCTATTAATGAAATAAATGTACAGAGACTGTAAAAATACAGGGTGCAAGACTCGCTAGAATGGTGGCATGTTTATCTCTGAGAAGAGATGTGACGACTACGCTCATTCACAATAAGATAAGTACAATGAGGCTCTAAAGCAATTTTTATGATAAACATGAATGAAAAAACCCTAGACATCTAAAAACCTATCCCGAGGAGATCAAGTGCCAAAAGTCATGTGGGCCCTATTGGGGTAAGTTAGTACATTAACTTCCCGGGGTTGTAACTTTTTCATACGATCTATGTTTTAGGTGTGTGATAGCCCGTTGGAAAGGTCATTTTGAGAACTACACATTATGATGTCAAACTCTAACTTTGTCTATAGTTTCAATATGGAAAGACAATAAAACATTGTTTAGGGCCCCAAAACGGCCCTAGAAGTACAAAAAGATGTACTGACATGAAAAATTCCAAAATAAGCCAGATGGAATAGGTGGGCGGCCACCAATATCCACCTGGATGTTGTGTAGGGATTTAGGATAGCCCCAGAAGTGCATAACCCACAATTACAAAGAAATTTCCCCGTTACAGAGAAACATGTTGAATTGAAAACTGTCTAGATGAGCCAGTTGGGATTTGGAATAGGTGGGTGGTCACCAATTTCCACCTGGATCAATTTAATGTGGTCATCGTTATCTCATATTCTTCAACTAAGTCTCCAATAGCTTCAAGTTGTTATTTAATCCGGAACACTCTTGTGAAGTAGGATTGTATGGTTTCTGAATTTTGCATCTTTACATTCTTGAGTTGTGTCCTCAAGGTGATTTTTCGATTGATGTTCTTTTCTTCAAATAGATGGGATAAGGAATCCATCATTTTATTTGAGGTTTTTAATGATGAAACATGAGGAATAAAATGGTTCTTGATGGAATCAACAATGATCCTATTTTCTTTTATCAGATCCTTATTATATTTGGCTTTGGCCTCATCTTCCTCTGGCTCTTCAATATCTTGTTCAACAAAACTTTCAAGGTCATTCTCTTCTAGAATGAGCATTACTTTGTACTTCCATGTTTGGAAGTCATCGAATCCTTCAATCTTTTCGTCAAGCTTGGTACTGGTAAGCATCCTGCCCAGAACAAGTAAAAATAACAAATAAATTTTCAATATGAGGATCTTAGACCTTACAAGAGAGACTCCTGAGTCAAATGTGAAATTTGTCACAAAATCTGTAGCCGCTGAAACCAGGCCTAGGATTTATGAGGAAACCCTAATTTTTCAACCTTCAAATTTCAAAATTATGATCCAGGGACTAGATGCACCCTCCTAGGGACAGATCCTGGGTGTGGTTACTTTCTCCAACGTCCTCCTTAAATAGGGAAAACATCACAGTTAGGGTTTATGCAGAAACCCTAATTCTTTAGCAGCTGCAACACTGAAAATTGAATCTTGGAGAGGGTGCACTGAGGCTAGCCACTTCTTTATAAACTGTGAGTTGGTCTCTTTCAGGCCTGCTCTGATACCATGTTGATATTTTACTTATGCATCTAGCAGTTACAATTCTTCTTTATTATTACAATCATTTAGCACATTAATTGGATATATAAGATCATTGAAAGAGAGGAAGTCGCAGAAATAAGATAGACACGAAGATTATCCTGGGAAACCCTCTAGGGGAGAAAACCCAAAAACTTTCCTCAATATAGATTATCCAACCAAGAACAATTCTTATCTCCAAGAGAGAACTAACAAAGAAGAATATCCTCCTCTACTCCTTCTCTAGGAAAGAGTAGCGCACCACTTGACCAAGATGAATCCAAGAGATAGACCAAAAACCCTCCTTGACGTCATACCTAGCTGCATTATCTTCTCCTCCAAGACTTGCGCACTTTTCCTCTTGTTGCAAAGATTATGCGTGAGATTTTAATTGAGGCAGTGTAATCCTTTATAGATAGTAGTTTGTCCTCCCTTAATTAGGTCTGGGCCGACTTATCACTTTACCCTCTTAATTTAAATTTAATAGTCAAAGCACAATAGGGTCAAATTTTACAAAGGCACAATAAGGTTGTCTTAATAAATATAATATAATAACATTCTTTAGGGTTTGTCTTGGTCAAATACAATAAGGATATATTCTGAAGCTACTCAATCTTCAACACTTTGGAGGAGGTCATTGCAGATTTTGAGGAGGTCGTTCCACATGTTGATGAGGACAAATTGGGACTTGAGGAGAGTTTACTTGATTTAGGGAGCATATTTGGGGTATTTTGATGCATTCACTCATGTGGCATAACCACCTCATAGTTTATGTATTTCTCACTATATCTTTAGCGTTTGATAAGAGATAATGGTATTTTATATTTTCTTAGGCTAAAATCTAGGAGAATATTGTTTTTATATTGGGAGGGTTGCTAGATCTCTTCATATAAAAGGAGAAACACCTCTCATTTGTAACTCATTACTATAACTTGTGGAGAACACTACTTGTATACTATTATTACTATATTTTTGTTATGGATGGATAACTAGAGCACTCTCTTTAAGGATGTTGTCTTTTGGATGCTTTACAATTTCATGGATATTTTAGGATCTATGGTTTTGTGGATGAAATCAATTTATTGAGTAAGTGATCTCTCTTAATATTTGCAGATTTTGTTTATGAATGGTTGTAAAGTGTAGTTGTGCTTATCTATTGTTGGTGGTGCACTCTCTTTTTATTTTCTTGAATAAGTCTCTTCTTCAAACCCCTTGGAATATTACTAGTGGAGTATTTTCCGTTTGAATTATCTTGAGGCTTGTAAGGAATTAAAAGGATTTGTTAGGGTCATAGTGGAAAACACTAACTATCACCCTAGTTTAAATTATACTCACTCAAGAGGATCCTTGGTTGACTCCATATCCCCCCACCACCAAAAAAAAAAAAAGAGTAGGCACTATTCTTCTCTTATCTAGTCAATCATAAAATCAAAATTTCAAATTATTTACTTTGTTTTAGGGTAAATATAGATATTTTTTCAACTTGTATTTAATTTTCAACCATAGAAAATATTAGATGTATAGGATTTTCTATTAGAATAATGTTTGATGTGATCGTTTAACCATAGAAAATGCTACACCATTGTCACCCAACCATAGGCATAAATCCACCCCAAAGAACCTTAACCTTTGATAGAAAGAATGATTCCAAGAAGCCACACCATAACCAATAGATAACCAAGAGAGTGCACCTTCTCCAAGGGTGTCACACAAGAGAAAGTACCAAAAAGACTGAAAAAGAGAAAAATGTACAACTGCAACTACTGTTGCTCCTCCTCCAAACTTGTACATTGTTTCTGGGTGACTGAGCGTGTGTGAGTGAGTGAGTGAAAAAATGAGCCAAGACATCCTCTATTTATACTAATCTGGCCAGGTGAACATGTGTCTCTTCAAGATGGTTCGATCTGTCCTTTTCTACATATAATACTTCAATATTACTTATTCTACTGAGCTGACTTGTCTTCCAAGGTTTTCACACATCTTTTTAGGGTTTCTCTTGCTTTCAAAATATTCTATTCTAGTCAAAGGTTACATATGGAGGTGAATACCTCCCACAACTACCATAATATCAACACTCCCTCTTAGCTAGGGAGGTATTTAACTATGATGTTCCCTTCTGGGCTTCATAGCCTTGCTTGCTTTGCCATGAACCTCTCGTCATGGTTACATAGACCATGATACCGGTAGCATCGTTATGTCAGAAATGGCTACACCCATGTGGGACTTTCAAACTCGTCTAGGGGCCACAACCCACTAGAGAACACTAGAGATACACCTCATAGTGTATGTAAACATCATTTTCATGGGATACACCTGCATGATGTGCTCACCCATGGCTACACCCATGTCATGAGTATCATCATTACTATCAGCTTCATCTGGTAGCAATTTGGTATCAAAACATATCATCACAATATCCATGAGCCTCATTTAGCTATGTTGATGATCCATCTCCACCACCATGTGTCTAGCACCTCGGGTCATCCTTGTCCAATGACAAGAATCGTGACCTCATCAGAGACACATTCACCTCATAGTTGATCCTCTCATAGGATCACTCTATGAATGCATTTAGTTCGATGTTATACAAATGCATACCTTTAAATTTTGTAGTATCATTCAACTTGTCTTCTAATATGAAACTAGACACCATCTTGAAAAAAATAGGTTAGAAACTCAATCAAAAAGGTTCAATGATTAGAACAAGCTAGAAACCCTAAAATTTCAAATTTAACCAAAGGTCAACCTTTGACTTTGAATAGTAAACCTTTGACTTTGACCAGTGAAACTTTGACTTTGACCCAAAAACTCAAACTTGACATTTTTTTTGGATGAGGGCACCAGAGGGTGTGCTAGGCTAGGGCGCACTAGAATACCAAAAAATTAGGTCTAACGCTTCACTTAAGGTTCCCAAAGAGTTGGATTAGGGTTTGTTGTATCTGCAAAATTAGAAACCCTAGTTGCGGTTGCAACCAGTGCCACAACGAGCTTAAGAAAGAATTTCCATGCTACCTTCTAGTGGTTAGACTTTCCTGAAGGTGGTGTGGGCCCATAACTTGTCAGAATAATGTTTGATGTGCTTGTTTAACCATAGACAATACTACACCTTTGTCACCCAACCATAGGGACAAAGCCACCCCCGAACACCTTAACCTTTGATAGAAAGAATGATTCCAGGAAGCCACACCATAAGCAACAGATAACCAAGAGAGTGCACCTTATCCAAGGGTAGCACATAAGAGAAAGTACCAGAAAGACTGAAAAAAAGAAAACTGTACAACTGCAGTTGTTGTTGTTGCTCCTCCTCCAAACTTGCGCACTATTTATGGGTGACTGAGAGTGTGTGAGTGAGTGAAAAAATGAGCCAACTATTTATACTAATTTGGCCAGGTGAACAAGTGTCTCTTCAAGCAGGGCTGACCTATCATTTTCTACATATAATACTTCACTATTACTTATTCTGGTGAGCCAACTTGTCTTCCATTGTTTTCACACATATGTTTAGGGTTTCTCTTGCTTCCAGAATATTCTATTCTAGTCAAAGGTTACATATGGAGGTTAATAGCTCCCGCAACTACCATAATATCAACATTTTCCTGCATATTTTTTAACTAAAAAATATTTTTATTATAAGATAAACTTACTTGGTTTATATTACATCACTTTTAGGGCTGGATGTCTTAGTATTTTTGGTTATTATATGCTCTCTAATTTTATGAATTGACAAGTGCATAAGCCCTGGATTTATTCATTATTTTAGCCCTAAATTTCAGTTGTTTGCAATATATTTAAGCGACCAAAACCTATTGTTGTTATAATTTGTTTACTACTATAATCTATCTATCTTTTATGCAATTTTTATAACAACATTTAGTAATTTTCAAATCTGCACTGTTTTGGCATAATTTTTCATTGGACAATCAATTAATAAGCCCCATAAAATAGCCCTAGAGTGAACAAGCCCTAAATCTTAAATTTAATTTGATTAACCACCTAATTGATAATTTATATATCATAATTTTTTGGTGGTAATTTGGGTATTAACATAGGCGACCTTAGACTTGACTTTGTCTTGCCTTAAGAACCCTAGGAGCTGCTAGGGAATCATCCCTTGTGTTGAATCTATCCTTCACTAAAAGGAGGGAAGTAGTTGTTTAGGTGACACATTTGGAAACACTTCCATGTTCCACTCGTCTATCTACCTTGTGAAGGATTTCCACTAAGGTGCAAGATTGGGTGATTACAATATCGACTAACTGCAATGCATTTGTCAAACCTCTAGTTAAATATAAATTTCTCAAGAATGTTTTTTTTTTTTTCTTTCCAAATTATTTGTAATAAACTCTTTTACAAATAGAAAACTTCTAATGCAATTAGATGAAAATGAGAGAGTGTTTACAATCCCTGAATTTGATAAGATACAATTTCAAGAATTTTATCTTTTCATCAATCAAGGCTGGATAGAAAAACTTCATAATTTTCCAAAAATTAAAGATACAAATAAAGAAATTGAATCCATTCTTTTGTAATGAATATGAATAGGCATAAACTTTAAGCAAAGACAAAAATGTTGTGTCTCAACCCCCTATATATCAATCCCCTTTACTAATTTTCCTTTTGTTGAGACCCAAATGCAACTTAAATTGAAAAGCAACAATATAAGAAACCAACCACTTTAAAGTGTATATTGAACCATTTTTGTTGGTAAATAAATTGATTGAAATGTTTTTTTAGAAATAACAACACAAATAAATGCTTTGCATCACATAAATAATATATATTATAATGTGGTTTTTGGACGCTAAATACATTAAAATAATTTTTTACTTGAAATCTCTAGGAAAATAGTCATAGATTGTTTGGGAAGATTCATACTAAATTAACATGTATGAGAAATTTTAGTTTTTATATCCAAATTAAAATAAGAATAAGGTACAAATTAGATAAACTATGTTTAAATTTTAAAGAAAATAGTCATAGATTGTTTGGGAAGATTCATACTATATTGACATGTATGAAAAATTTTAGTTTTTATATCCAAATTAAAATAAGAATAAGATACAAATTATATAAACTATGTTTAAATTTTAAGAAAGTTATTTTTTCCTATCTTATGTTATTGGTTTGGTTTCTTTTCATGACATGGCCATGTCATTGTTTTAATTTGTATCTGCTTAATAAATACATTATCAATAATAATTCCAACCCATCCTTGCACCTTGGATGAAAATGATTACTAATCTAAACTTATCAAGTCATTAATCTCTAATTACAAGAGTAATGATAACATTTAAAAAAACAAGGATGTAATCATAATAAATAGAACATAAAATATAAATATTGAAATGACTAATAATAAATTAAAATGAAAAAGGAATCATTACCAATCCAATCATAAGCTTTGAGTTTCTTTTAAAAAAAAATTATGAGCTATAGAATGTAATATATGACTAATGGACTAGAATGTGAGATTGTCAACGTAACAATAGAATCATTGATTCTTATTGTAATACCTTGGTTTTAACCCATGAATTATAATATATAAATCATTTACATGATGCAATGAGGTGGATTATTGGATGGGTGTTAAGCTAGGTGGATTAAGTTATAATGATTGTGTATTGTAAAAATGTAAAAACTCAAATATTTATAGTGGATTAAGTTATAATGATTGTGTATTGTAAAAATGTAAAAACTCATTGTAAATATTTATAGTGTGGATTTCAAAGAAAAACTTAATTAGTAGATGCTTGTGAGTTCAAATAGTGGAATATGATTATGGTGTGGATGTTATATTTCCAAGATTATCATAATGTATTTAAGCTATGTAAAAACATGTATAAAAATGAGATATATTAATATGATATATGCCAAAAGGTTGTTAAAAAACAATAAGGGAGTTATGATATTATGAGGGAAAGAAATGTGAAAATCTAATGGATAATATTATAATAATGTTATTTGTGCACTTTGAAGAAAACTACATGTTTCTCTAAAATCTTTCATATCAACCTTTGCCTTGTTTGTATTGTATAAATTTTGATAATCGAGTAATCAATTTAAATTCAAAAATTTAACCTTTCATTAGATGTTTCCCAAATCTAAACCTTAAAAGATTACAACCCTAGGATTGATATGAAATATTTAATTACAACAACAAACATCATAAAATACTTCAGTTCACTTCAATCCAAATCACTAGGTAACTCAACAAAAACAATATTGTACTTCAATGTGAACAAGTAACAACCCTTTGGGCACACTTTTCCATGCATACAATATATATGAAATAACTTTGTTATAACATATAAAAACTGTAATAAATCTACTTTTTTATGTTCAATATATGTGTTAAATCACTTTACTAATTCAACTATATGTTGTGTCAAATCGAAATGAATATCCATAAGAAACCCTAACCACCAGGGAAAATTTTAAGGATCCATATTTATATTGAAGTGTAGAAATCTTGGTGAATCTTACTAATTCTTAAAATTCCAATCCTAAAAAGTTTGGTGATATTTTTGTAGAAATATTAAAATTTATAAGGATTTTATACAGTTAATTTTTAAAGGAAAATACTTTTATGCTATAAAATTTGGGCAAATAAAATGGAAATTAACAAATCATTTTTTGGATAAAAAAACATGGAAAATTAGCCTATGAGCAAAATTTAACCCCTAAAATTTTCCCTACTAACCACCAACTCTTCTTAGCTAGGAATCACTCCCCAAAAAAGTTGGTCACTCCACAAAAGATCCTCAACATGCTAGCATCAACACCAACAAGTCCTCCTTGGCACATACAATAAGTTCATATCACATATTCTCTCCATGATAACACTGTTTTTTTCCTTAGGGTTTTCATACCTTATCGATGTTGCATCACACAATTACATGACAAGACAACTCTAGTGCTAGCGTTCAAATCTAAATGTACATCCTAATATTTGAGTCCTAAAACCATAGGTCTTCAACTCTTAGATCAACACAAACACTAAGACCTCCATGAAACATCAAGAATACAATAATCAAGTCTTTTTCTAAACAAGACATCACACCAAGCTTAAAGCTCATCATGATTATGATATTTCCATAACCTCATATCCCACACACAAGAGAAAATAATGAGAAAAGCCCTACAGGGGAGGGAGGCTTTTAGGCCAGTCTATTCAAAGTATTATATCCACTATCCATATTTTATGATATTTCCCTAGCCTCATATCCCACAAGAGAAATGCTCCAAAATCATTCAAGGTGTTATATCCACTATCCATATCTTCTACTAGTGTAGAAACCCTCCATGGGGATAAATCCTTGTTGATAAAATTCTGAAATTTCTGTGTGCATGTTAAATTCCAACGCAATGTTAATTTTGCAAATATTCTTGCTTGCCAAATCTGTTATGAGGTTGTGGGAAGTTCTCACAACTTGAAAATTTTATTTGGAAAAGATAAATAAATTTTATTTGAAATGTCCCGATGGCTAAGGGAGGAATCTAGGTATGTTTCACTTATACATAATTTAACAAAGTGGCCTACGTTTTGAGTGTGTAATCTATTGATTTCACAATTTAATTACCTACTATTGATCTTATTTAAAATGTCTTTTAAAGTCATAATAAATGTAACCTTTTTTTACTAATTAAGAAAATAGTTTATAAGACTTCCACTTGTCATTAGATATCCAATCATAATCGCAGAATACATTTCACATATAGAAAATATGGTAAAATTGAGACTAAGGACAACTATGATGAGTGCCTTACTTTACTAATTCATACATAATAATAGAAATCCAATAATAATGAAATTATTCTTATATTAGAAATGCAATCCAATAATAATGAAATTATTCTTATATTAAAAATGCTGGTAAGAAAGATCCAATAATAATGAAATTATTCTTATATTAAAAAATGCGGGTAAGAAAGAACTTTGATTTTATAAATAATTTAAAAACTTTATAACTCAGATATTAATATTAAAAATATAAAAATAAGTCTTAATTAAAAATTATAATTAATATGGTGATTTATAGTAAATACTAAAAAAAATTTAAATTTATCTATGAAAAATATGGAAATAACCTCTAGGATATTCTAATTGGAGTTCTTTGAAAGGGGATATGGAATTTCAAAATATTTGGAACTTTATTAAGTTTTAAAAATCTAATAATAAGGTTATTTTAAAGAGAGTGAAATTTTAAATACGTGTGACTAAATTAATTTAAAAGTAAATCGTTTATCGTTTCATTAATTAAACATTTTGTGATAAATTAATTATTTTAATATAAGTATTATATATAGAAACATTATTAAATATGTCAACCTATTTTGTATTGGGGATGTATTATTTTGAATTATGGGAAATGAAAATATTTTAGACAATTAGTTATGTGTTTTTGGTGCATCAGATAATTACAAAATTTGTAAACATCAATTTTTTCCATGTTCATAGATTGGGAAATATGGACACTGAAGCCTACATTGCAATAGTCAATGGAGACTTAGTGTGATTCTAGACAAAATTCCCATTGTCACTCCAACATTTATGCCTTTCGCTTTGGGTTGGTTTGTTCCAACACCAAGGGCTATCCCTAACATTAGTTATGACCTATTAGATTGACTCAATAAAGTATATCTAGCTCAATGAGGAAGTAACAATAGAAAGGAAAAAATATCAAACAGTGGAGGGATTTGAGAAACTAGTGATGATATTGGGTCTTGGAGTTGAATAAAATAAAACCAAGTATTTGAGTGATAGTGAATATTCTTAATGAGGCATCTACATTGGGTGAATATCATTGGATCAATGTGCTCTAATATTTGTCTATTAATGTTGGTCACAACTCTATCCTAGTTTCCAAAAATCCTACCAAGGTAAAGAAACCCTAACCTACAAACCCTCAAGATTGAGCACCCACTTAAGTTTATAAAAAACTCACTAAGTTGGGGGAGAGCAAGGACACAAAACTCAACAAGACTACCTAATAAGATTAGGTGAGAGAGTTGCAAATGCCAACAACAATAATTAATGCACAAGAAAGATAAGAAATACGTGGACCACAATGGTCAATTTTTATTCATCTTTAGAACTTCATGAATACAATTCAATCTCAAATTATAGAGATGAAGTCCTCTCAATCCCAACCCCATTAAAATAAAAGTGTTATGATCAAAACTCCAAAAAATAGCCAATGAATAATCCACTTCAAGAGGGAAACCTCCTTTTACAATATATGCAATGCATAAGACAAGACGGGATGCTCCTAAACTAGATCTAGCCGACGATGCTAATATAACAACAAAAATACAACAACTCCATATCTATGGCTTTACATGGGGCTTTATGCTTATCATGGGGATTTGTCTAGAGGGATTTTATGCCCCAAACAAGTGTTTCCCTCAACACTTGATTATATATGGATGTTTTTGCATGAAGAACTCATCTGCCCATGTCACTTCTTCAATTGGTAGGTTCTTCCACTTGATGAGGTGCTTAGCAATTGCTTTATTTCACAGTTGCTTAACTCTTGTTTCAAGGATTGTCTCTAGTTCTAGTATGATTTCCCCTTATTCATTAATATCCGGTGAGATAGTTTGAATTGGGATCTTGCCACCCATTAACTTCTTTAAGAAATAAACATGGAATATTTGATGTACATGTGAAGATGGAGGTAATTCCAATTTTTTAGCCATACTTCTAATCCTCTGCAACACCTTATAGGGACCATAATACTTGGGTGATAATTTATTATCCTTATTTTGTTTCTTGAGGGACATCTATTTGTATGGTTGTAGCCTCAGAAATAATGAATCCCCCACTTCAAATTCCCTTTCATCTCAATGTTTATCTACTTGTTGTTTCATCCTATTTTGTGATGTAACCAAGTTGTCCTTCAATAGTTTGAGAACCTCTTGTTGGTTCTCCATGTGGTCCTCCACTTATTGAACCTTAAATTTCCATTTCAAGCATGATGTGATGGATGAGGGATGATATCCATAAATTTCCATAAATGGGGTCATTTTTTATGAAGTATCGAAGGATTTCTTGTACCACCATTCTGCAAAGGGAACCCACTTGACCCATTGTGTTTTTTAATCAAATGCAAAGCAATGAAGATACCCTTCTATACATTTATTCACAATATCAATTCACCCATCATATTGAGGATGGTAATCTGAGGAGTTGTGAGCCAATTGAGTAACCAAACAAGAAAATAATTTGGTCTAAAATTTTCCAATGAAAATTGGATCTCCATCGCTTATAATGATCTTAAGGATTCCATGTAGCTTCTAAATTTTTTCCATGAATGTTGTGGCTACTTTAATTTCTTTAAAAGGATGAGAAAGGAATAAAAATGGGCATACTTTGTGATTCAATCCACTATTACCATGATGACATTCTTTCCTTTGGACTTGGGTAAACTTGTAATAAAATCCATTGAAACCTCTTCCCAATGTTGACTTGGTATTAGCTAATGGTTGTAGGAGACATAATGTCTTTATTGTATCTCCCTTATTCCGTTGGAAAACCACACATTCAACCACAAAATTTTGAACATATGTTTTAAGACCCTCCTAGAAAAAGTCTTTCTTGATCCCATGATAAGTTTTCAAGAACCCTATATTTACTCCTATAGGAGAAGTGTGCAATTCCAAAAGGACCTTCTATTTGAGTTGGGAATTCTTACATAAATATAACTAATATTGATACCATAGTAAATCATTCTTCAACACAAATTTATCTAATGTACTTGAGTCTTCATGTAGTTGTTGAATGATCTTTCTTCCATTCTGTCCTTTCTTCTTCCACCCAATTAGATCATGGAATGGACATAACAAAAAATAACCCCTCTACATATCCTTTTTCATTTGAAAGTGAATTTGCCACCATATTTTGTTTTCCTTTTTTGTGGATAATTTAAAATTCATAAGCTAGCATCTTTGTAACCCATTTTTCACTCTTCTGAAGATAATTGTTGTTCCAAGAAGTACTTCAAACTATCACAATCTATTTTTACCTTGAAGTGACTTCCTATTATATGAGGGTGTAATTTCTTAAATGCATGTAATATGACCAACATTTCCTTTTCATAAATGGGTTTGAGTAGGTTCTTTCCTTTAATATAACTACTTTCAAAGGCAAGGGACCTTCCTTATTGCATTAAAATTGCACCAATGCCATGTCCTAAGGGATCACATTCCACAATAAAGGTTTTTGTGAAGTTAATCATGGCCAAGATAGGATTCGTACACATATCCTCCTTAATCTTTTCAAAATATTTGGTTTCTTCTTGAGTCCAAGAAAAATCCTCCTTTTTTAATAACGATGTTAGAGTTGATGTTATTCGACCACAATTATTGACAAACGTGTGGTAATATCTTACCAATCATAAGAATCCTCTAATATTCATTAATGTTTTTGGAATTGTTCATCCCCTCATAGATTTAATTTTGTTAAGAACTATGGCCCTTATAAGGTGTTGCAAAAGAATGGTACTATGGCATACAAATTGGAGTTTCCTACATCTTCGTGAGTACACCCAATTTTCCATGTAAATAATGTTATAGGTGACAAGATCCCGGTTCAAAATATATTGCCAGAACTTGACAAGGAATGAAAAATCATATTGGAGCCTGAAGCTATCACTGACACAAGATTTTTCTAGCCGAGGAATAGATCAATTTCAGAGTATCTCATTAAGTGGAAGAAACTACCTGCTAAAGATTCCACGTGGGAAGATGAGTCTTTTATAAAGAAGCATCCAGAACTACTCAAGCGTTGAGGAAAATACTTGTCTGAAGGGGAGGGGCATGTTAAGACCTAAATTGTGGCACATTACCCATTAATTGGGGCATATTACATTAGTATTTTTATTTTATTTATGTCGTCTTGGGTCCATTAGTTGTAATTGTACCTCTTAGTCTCCTATATATACCAAGGAGACATTTTCATTTGGAATCATCTTGTATTTGTGAATTCATGTAATGTATAAGGAGGTTTCTCCCTCGAAGAGGGCTATTATCTGAATTTCTCTCTTTGGCAAGGCATGGAGTACTGATTTTGAGGTTTTTATGCTATTTTGATATTTGGTTCTTAACAATATTTAGATATCTAGACACCCACTTTAGGATTTGAATACTTACATCTACCATACAATCATTCTATTAAGGATATTATAAGAAGGTAGACACTTTAATGGACCATAAACTAACAACTTAATGATGTCCAAATATACTCCAATGTGAGGTTGGTTGGCATGCACATTGAGAATTTAGGTATTGAATGTGTAATCTAGATTGATAATATATAGGGACATGTGATGGATGTTGGGTATGTGTTATATTCTTTGCATGAATAGAAGTAGTGTCTACATTGCGTTAGGCATGTAGGGGGGTAAGAGGAGGGTGGTATCCCCCTTGCATGGGGGTTAGGGGGAAACGCCGCCAGATTTGTTTTTTTACTGATTTTCGTGTCTGTTTTTGGGCGGTTTTTCGACACATGATATTTTGCCGATGGTTTTCTATTTCTGGTTAATAAATTATGGTTTTTGAATAATTCGGGTTATTGTATTAGGGTTTTGGATGCTACGGGATCCTATGTGTCTATTGTATTGTAAACAATGACGAAGATATGAATATAGAAGATGTTGGTTTTCCCGGTTTGGGTTTCCAGGGGAAAAATCCCTGTGTAATGTGTGCATTTTCCATTGTATCTTTTCTGTTAATTTATTGAAAATATGTTTGCAGTAAATAATTGTACAGGGTTAAAATCTACAATGGATGTGGATTATATTAGTGAAAAAAATATCATGTTCAACTCCTTTCTGTGAATATGCCTTGATGGATCTAGTATAAATATTTGGATTGTGGTGTCCACCTAGAGATTGAAGGAGTTGCATGATGACTGAACCCTAAATATTTTGACCTTATCCATAAATCCCTTGATCCGAAATGGATCATGATATAATGTGTCATCTATTTTGGTACTTTTTGGGTAGAAATATTGGAGCTAATGGTTTGTAAGGCTTGTAACATACCCAATACCATCTATGCACTTTGAGGATATGGGGTACTCTTTTATACACCCAAATTAACACTATTTTTTTT
>JASDQU010373483.1:8472-26345 GCA_032191745.1 Picea mariana
TGAAATGCAAAATTTCATAGCGCCTATTGGTGTAGTCGGTGGTCATCACCAGTGGTCACGAAAAGGGAAGGTACTAATTGCTAATCCCTACTTTTGGAGATCGCGACATGGAAATTCGAGAAGCCTCACCACAAGATATCTGAAATGAAAAATGTGAAATCACATTCTGATTAGCATGTGTTCACAACCAGTGAGCATATGGGATAAATGAAAGATCCTATGGATTTAATCCAATGGTGCTAGTTAATTGGAATTTGATCGAAGGGCTACTATATCACCTCATGGTTGATTATTCAGTTAGCAGAACTGAATCATAGTTCTAGGACGTTTGGCTATTCAGTTGCTGAGGCGTTTTTCTTCGAGATTCGAGGTGTAACTAATTTTGTAGGAGAGAATAAGAGTGACATGGAGCGACTGTGTAAGATTGGTTGTTCTGACTAAAAAATGAGTTGAACTGTAGAAAGGAAAAATTACAGTATGCATAGTGTGAAGAAAAATCAGAGATGAGGAACAGAACTTGAATAGAATAGAAAAGGTGAAGAAAGCAGAATGTGCACATATCAAAGAGAATGAGAAGGACAGAGAAAGAATAGATATTAAGAGACAGCAAGTCAAACCAAATATGAACAGAGTAGAAGAATAGTGTAGCAGAGAAGAATTGCAGAACAGTGAAGAATTGGTAAGAATTGATATATCTGTATTGTTGGT
This sequence comes from Picea mariana, assembly GCA_032191745.1. Taxonomy (NCBI): domain Eukaryota; kingdom Viridiplantae; phylum Streptophyta; class Pinopsida; order Pinales; family Pinaceae; genus Picea; species Picea mariana. The sequence continues at coordinate 9,181 of JASDQU010373483.1, forward strand.
TATTCAGTCATTTATATAAAATCAAGGAGGTAGGGTGGTTCTAGGGAGGAATGTGGTCCTCTAATATTCAATTTGGTGCTTGAATATTGGAATTTGTATCTTCCATCTAGTTGTGGCTAGAAAAACAGGGTGGCAAGGTGTTGGTCGGGAAAACACATAGTTTTCTGTATGCAGGTTGGTGCTTGTATAAGTGGAAGTAGGTGCTTCCATCCAGTCGGTGTTGGAACACTCGGGGAGTTGGTGCTTCCCTCTAGTGGGTGCTATAGAAACCATAGATTTGGTGCTCTCAACAAGTTGGAGATTGTAAAACAGAGGTAGTAGCCTCACATTGAGTTGGTGCTCAAGGATAGATTATGTACAAAACTTAAAAGACTTCCTATCATTCGAAGAAGAAGAGGTTTTCTCCCTTTTTTGGTTTCGTCGTGAAAAATATTTCTCTGTGTATATCTTATGTGAGACTAATGTTCATTATTCTTGTTGTTCATATCTTGTATAATATTGATGGTCACTTGAAAGAGATTAAAATTATTTGAATAGTCATAAATTGTTTAAGCACAATAACAACTGATTCACCCCCCCCCTCCTAGTTGTCTTAGTAATTTAAACAATTTGGTATCATAGTGGGTTCCTTTTATTTAAAGGTAGATCTATAAGATTAAACATGACAAGTCATGAAGGGACTTCAACCAGTAAGCCTTCTCTGTTTGATGGAACAAATGTTGCCTTCTGGAAGGTTAGAATGAGAACATACCTAATGGCTTTAGGTGCCAATGTTTGGGATGTAGTAGAGACTAGATACATAAGTTAGAATGATGATAAGTTAGAATTTAGCTTTAATTCCAAGGGAATGAATGTTATATTGAATGGACATGCAGAAGCTGAGTTTGTAAACATGATGCGGTAGGTACTGCGCGGATCAATTGAATAGCTTGTTGTATTTCCTTCAGTTTCGTCTCGACCCTTTCATATAGCTCCTCATGATTTTCTCCATATCTATACAAGATGTCCTCGAAAGCATCCTCCATGGCTTCACGAACCAAGATGATGTCGTCCTCTATGACCGTGGCCTCTAGTTGGGGCTTGCTAGCGCACGTCTTCTTTCTTACTGAAGGTTTATGTGAAGAAATCTTCCTCTTCTGCGGTGTTACTATTTTAGTAGGGGGATCTTTCAGTGATGTAGCTTCACCATCTCCTTTTTTTTTTCCTTCATCCCCTCCTACTTGTCCATTTTCTTTGTCTCCTCCTCCTAGCGAGCCGGATCCATTTTCTTCATAGGTGTTTTCCTCCTCATAAGTCTCTATATTCTAGACTTCCTCCTTTTTCTTCTTCTTCTTCGTACTAGATTGACTGACATGCTCCAACCGAGTGACGAGGGGACTTCCTATGATGTCTGTGTCGGATAGTTATGCATCATCGACCAGTACAAGGAACTCCTCTGACCATTCCTTGGTGATATTCTCCATGTCCTCATCTTTCAATTTGTAATATGACTATAACTCTTCCTTGCTCTCATCTCTTCATGCAGTGATATAGATAAAATGTCAATCTATGTGGAACCTGTCTATTGGTCTGTACTGGTACAAGGTGTATGGTTTCATGTGTGGAAATGATTCAATGGAAACCTTCAGTTTGTAATAATATGCATGGAACATAGTGTTCGACTGCCATTTCTTCGACATGTCTTTGGTGTACCACAAGGTAGAAAACCTAGCAACCAATGGCTCTGATGGTTCAATCTCTGGAAAGGTGGATCCCTCAGGCATTTTCCAGACGAAAAATGTGATCAACATGATCATCTAGCTAAATTGGAACTCGTATCCCAAATCCTAAGCTTCGCAATAGTCCTTCTCAAGTTCATTGATGATATAACTCGCCCAATTCATTTGCATGCCCTCCACACATTTTCCTGTGAGGTCCACCATGAACCCAGTGACCTGTGTGGGGAGGTTATTTCTTACAATCTTGACAACTATGAGTTGGAAAGCAAGGTGCACTATTCCATCCTAGATAGAGGCTACCTTTTAGCCTTGATTTCCCTTTTCAACTTCATTGTATGCTTCCTTGATGCATTGTTCCAGGGAGCGATCTGAGGCCTTCCCTGGATAAAAATGTTGAGGGTCGAGTCCCTTCATGCTCAATCAGTGTTGGATCCACAATCTCAACATCCAAAATCTCATAAATGTTTTTTCTAGCCATTCTGAAGCATCGTTCTAACGGGTGGGGCACCTCCAACGGTCATATAGCTTCGCCAAAATGAAGCCCCATTCTGCGTGGTTCTATTGTTCCGGCAAGGTTCAATTCCTGTAAACCTACCTCCTATGAAGTCTTCCATCTGTTCTATGTAGCTTCCTGCATCTTTTCCAACTTAGATATCTTCTTATTGAGCTTCCTTGCCTTCTTCCCTATGATCTGAGTCTCTCTAACTGTTTATGAATGCCTCTTTCCATTCTTATTCTTATTCTCTCCTAGCATACTGACTTTGCACCACTGATGTGCTCTCAAAGGGTTCAAAGTTAATATCCCTTCTCTTATTAATTATAGGGTGGGTATTCTTATTTCTTGCATGGATAGGTCCTTCAAAATTTCTTGTGTTATTTCAACCTCGACAGCTAATTCTCTTACCCTTTGTTGCTTTGACTTATCTTCTCGTTCTTCTATTATTCGGTCTATTTTTCTAGCTATGAAATCCCTTAGTTCTTAATTTTTCTTTTCTATAGCTTCTTCCTCTACTTTCCTTCTGATCTGATCCTTCTCAATCCAAGTATTTCCTAACAAAAGTGGGAAAGGGGTGTTGTTCTCAACAAACTTAATGACTTCAAATTCCTCTTCAGTCGATGTTCCATACACAATAATATATATTAGTAACTCTTACACATAGGGTTATCATCTTTCCTTTAAACAAGCCTATCCTTCCCAATGAAGGTACCATAGTAGGCTTTCCCAAAATTTCCCAAGTTTCTTCTGTCATAATATTTACTTGTGTTTCTTCATCCAAGACACAGTCTATGTCGAATTTTCCTATTCTTGCATTTACGCATTGTTTTTCTTTCAGGGTCTTTGGTAAACTGACATGCTTATGAACATCCATCATTTCTTTCAACTACACTAATGTATTATGGAATTCCTTTGATCTATTCTCTTTATGAATTCCTAACATGCTCTTAGTCTCTTGACTTTCTTTTTCTTGTCTCGTGTTCATTTTTTCAACTTTAGCAATCATTCTTGGACAATCCTCAACTTCATGACCAACAATTTTACAACAAAGACAAATAGGACATGTACCAGGGAATTCCTTAGCAAGATGTCCCAGTCTTCTATAGTTATAACATACTGTCAATCCTCTCTTTCTCTTGTATGTTCCACAACCTCTCCTGTACTGCACACTGGGATCACAGTGTTGGACCTACAGTCTACGAAAATTCTTTCTATGTTCCTTCATCGACTTATTAGTCCAAAAATTATTTATATGCATAGGAATAACATATCTTTCTTCATTTCTATTATCTTTACTTAGATCAACTCTTTCTTCCAACTGCGCCCTAGATTTCAGACTAGGACAGAATCTATTAAACAAACTTAAATTTATGCTTTCGAAACAAAACAAAAAAATCACTTACTCTTATCAAAGCACAAAGCTTTACCTCTTTTAAGATCTTACCTTTTTTCTTCAGATCAGATTTATTTCTTAGCACAAAGCTTCGAAAGTCAAGTAGAATATTGCGCACTACAGAAGCAGATCTAAGAATAGAGCTTATTTTTTCTTTACTTCAGTTCCCAACAATCACAGTTCCAGGTCCTGGCAACGGAACCATTTGTTTTCACATGGGTAGACCCAGGGTTCAACGCACCAATAAAACCCTAACTACTGGCCCTTTCGGCAACACCTGCGAGCAGGTGAAGTCTCACCTGAGGTAGAATAAGGGGTGGTTACAGGACTCAGATGTATGTAACCAATATGGGACACAGATATTTGATAATAACACTTCACATAGAACTCTAGAAACACTTATAAGATGATATGCATTAGTTCATTAGCTTTATTAAGATCACAGAAGAAAACCTAAGAAAGATCGATGCAGTAATAATAAATATACTTCAATCATTTAGCACATAGAACTGACTTTGATCTAACATTCATTCATTATTAACACAACTAAGGACTAAGCATCGACAGATCTATCTAACATACATAATAAGAAAATCACTGATCAGATTCATAACATAAGAAACACGGCATGAAGCACACCAAAGAAACAAGATATATGTGGTTCACCCCATTGTGGGGATAGATCCACCGACTGCTTTGTATTATTTATTATTCTCCAATCTCTTACATTCATTTTCTCCTATGCACTAAGCCACCGAGTTGAGATTTGCATAGGATAGGAGATCTGTGCGAGACCTGCGCACTGCACACTAGATCCTCCTTCCCAAAACTAGGTCAAGGCACAAAACTAACTTCTCTATCAAGCATAGAGCCTTACATACGCATTATTTTTCACAAAGAAACTGAGAACTACTTGCACTTAGCTACAAAGACTCTACATCTTGTCTCTCTCTCTTACATCACTTTTCTTATTCTACCTTACAATAACCCATTACAAAACCATAAAGAACCCCTTGTTGGGTCCACATAGCCCTCAAAACAAGTGAGGTATGTGATCTCAACTCCGCCATGGTGCTCCATCTTCGACCTTCATGTCAAAGTCCAAAAGGTGGTCCAAACCTGACCAAGGTTTACTCAAAACTTAGTCAAGGGCCAACAATTGGTAAAGATAACTCCTAGATGGGGTATTTCAGATAAAGGTGATTCTGATAACATTGTAGTCATGGAATACCAATGCCTTGTTTCTTATGAATTAGAAGCAAGCCCATGTTAACGAGAAATCATTGGGTAGGACCACATGGATTCCAACAGGATGATGACTTGGAGTGGTCCATGTGGGGGACACATTAGATAGGTGATGTCATCAAAGGAAATTCCCAAGAAAATTTAAGGAGATTTTTTTTTTACCCAGAGCTTGGATTTTGGCATGCTTACAATTGATGGAAATCTCTTAAAGAGTATAATTGGCTCATGAGCTCAGAATCATAGTTAGAGTTTTAAATAGAGAAGAGGATTTTTGACACCCCATCAACCTAAGGAAGGGTTACGGGGTCGAGTGTGATACAATTTACTTCTGAATGATAGTTCGAATGGTTTTAGTGGTTACCTATAACATAATGGTGGTATAATACAACTTATCATGGTGTCACTTGCATGATCCCCTTTGAGGCGGCGTATGGAAAAAATCCCCCAATCAGTATTATCTTACTTACGATGTGTCTCCAAGGTACAATAGGTTGAAAAACTCCTTATAACTTGCGTCGACATTCTTTGCACTTTCAAATATAATATATTCATGGCTCATAATTGGATCAAGAAATAGGTTGATCAACATCACTTTGAATACCATTTTAAAGAAGGGGATTAGGTGTTCCTTCATCTATAGTTGTATAATAAAACCTCCTTTAAAAAATACCACTGCAAGAAGATTTATCCAAATTTTTATGGTCTCTATAAGATCCTCGAGCTATTGGTCCAATGGCTTACAAATTATAACTTCCAAGCCACTCTAATATCGATCCTATATTCCATGTCTCTTTCTTAAATAAGGTGATTGGATCCAATTGTTGTGTTTAAATGAATCTACCTAAATTGGATGAATAATATTCCATTTGGTTATAGGCGAATTCTTCCCTTGACAAATGAGAGTGTCATATTTTCTAGCACACTATCCATTAAGTTTTAATACAATCGAAGGATACACAGCCATAGGATGCCACATGGGAACTAGTATCCATTCTACAACTCTTCCCACATATTTATCCTTGAATACAAGGATGTTTTTTAAGGGGGAGGGAATGTTAGGGTCCTAACCTCCCTAACCCCTAAGTAGATAGATTAATATATATTTCAATGTATGAAGGTCATCACTAGTAAATAAGGCTCATGTAGTAGTTTGAACACAATTATTGTAAGAAGGTTTTTCCTACAAGAAAGTTCCTTCTCTAGAATGTTCTTAGGGGATAGAAAGTACTATATAAAGATGAAGAAGCATTGTAAAATATGTCTTGGAAATTATTTGTAATCTAAGATCTACTCTATTGGAGGTTAAAAAGGAAATTATTTGTAATATAATCTCTACTCTATTGTAATCTAAGCAACAATCATGGAATAAAAAGGCAATTCTCCGTCGCTAGGACACCTCAATAGAATGGAGTTGTTGAAAGAAAGAACATGACAGTACAAGAAATGGATCGAACAATGATAATGGATTCAAAGTTGATAGATATTTTTTGGACATAGGCAATGCATACAATAGTTCACATTCAAAATAGAGTAATGCTCAGAAACAACACTGATAAAAATTCCTACAAGCTATGGAAAGGAAGACTACCAAATGTGAAGCACTTCAATGTTTTTGGAAGCAAATGCTACATCGAAAGAGAAGATGGCAGAATGGGAAAGTTTGACTCTCGTGTGGACCAAGGAATACTTGTTGGTTACTCAAGTACAAGGAAAGCATAAAAGTGTTACAATCTAATATTAAACAAAGGTGTGGAAAGCATCAACGTAACAATTGATGAAACAAGTAGATCAGAATCAAAGGAACAAGAAAACAAATCAATGGAACAACTTTTAGAAGAAGAAGATGAAAAAGAAGTAGAGAATGAAGATGAAGATGAAGAGAATCTGACAGAAGTAGAAGAGAAAGTTCAGCAAGTATCTCCAAAGACACCTAGAAAACAAGTACAGAAGAATCATCCTTCAGATCAGATTATTGGAAACAAAGATGCAGGAGTTGAGAATAAAATAAAATCTGTTCACTAGAACAAATACACCTAGCACTCTTATCTACAATTGAACCAAACTATTTTGAAGAAGCCAGCAAGGATGAATTTTGGAATAAGGCCATGGATGAAGAATTGGATCAAATAGAGAAAAATGATACTTGGGAATTGGTTCCAAGACCAAAGAATAAGAATGTGATCAGCACAAAATGGGTTTTTAGGAATAAATTGAATGAAGATGTACATGTTACAAGGAACAAAGCTAGATTGGTATGTAAAGGACATGCACAAAGTGAAGGAATCAACTTTGAAGAGACATTTGCCCCAGTTTCCAGAATGGAAGCAATTCATTTGCTTTTAGCTTATGTTTGCTCCAAAAATGTTAAAGTATATCAGATGGACGTAAAATCATCTTTTCTGAATGGGGAACTTGAAGAACAAGTCTACATTGAACAACCAAAAGGATTTCAGTTTTCAAAGAACACAGACTATGTGTGTAAATTAAAGAAGGCCTTGTATGGTCTAAAATAGGCTCCTAGAGCATGGTACTCCAGACTGGATAAGTATCTACAACAGCCAGGGTTCAGAAAAGGAAGTGAAGATAGAAACCTCTACATCAAGGTAAGTCAAGGTAATATTTTATTAATTGAAGTTTATGTTCATGATATTATTTTTGGTAGTGATGATGACAGGTTAAGCCAGAAATTTGCAAAAGACATGTAGAATGAATTTGAAATGTTATTACTTGCAGAACTATCCTTATTTTTAGGACTTCAGATACGTCAAAGCACCTAGGAATTTTTATTTCTCAAACCAAGTATATCAGAGAAATTCTAAAGAGGTTCGGAATGGAAGATTGCAAACTAGTTATCACTCCCATGCAAACCAGTTGTAAGTTGAGCAAAGATGATGATTCAAAGTCTACAAATCAGAGGCAATACAGGTCAATGATTGGCAACCTACTATATGTGACAGCATCCAAACTAGATGTAATGCAGGCAGTTGGACAGGTGGCATGATTTCAAGAAGCACCAAAGGAATCACATGTATTAGCAGTAAAGAGGATCTTCAGATATCTCAAATGAATAGAGGAGTTTGGATTATGGTATCCAAAAGGAAAATATCTATCATTTATTTCCTATGCAGATGCAGATTGGGAAGGTTGTATTGATGACCAATGAAGCACCAGTGGAGCAGCGTTCTACTTAGGTGAGTGTTTGGTATCATGGCTAAGCAAGAAACAATCATCAATATCTCTATCTATAACCGAGGCAGAGTATATTGCAGCAACAACATGTTGTACACAGGTTCTTTGGATAAAACAAACTTTGACAGATATACAGGTTGAGTATGATGAGCCCATTCCAATATATTTTGATAATACAAGTGCCATCGGTATCTCAAAAAACCCAGTGATGCACTCCAAGACGAAGCACATTCCAATCAAATATCACTTTCTATGGGAACAGGTTTCAAAAAAGAACATCAGAGTTGAGTATGTGGGAACAAAAGAACAAGTGGCAGACATCTTTACAAAACCACTTCCATGAGAAGCCTTTGAATATATTCACTAAAGACTTGGAGTTGTTTCTATTCCAAAATGAATGATTTTTGAATGCTTTTTGAATTCTTATCTTATATGTATTAGATGTACACGAGGAAGCACCATAAGAGGACAGTTCAATCAAGGGGAGCAACCCCGGATGGAAAGATACCTTTGTCATTGACGATAAAGGGGGAAAGATTTATCATATGAAGAGGACAGAGGTAGATTTATCAAATGCAGAGGATAGAGGCATGGTTCTAGGGGGAGCATGAGTGATATGATTTCAGTATTACATTAGACTATTGTCATCAATGCCAAAGGGGGAGATTGTTGATTAAGATTGGTTGTCATTGATGTCAACCCTTGAAGAAAGCCCTGTAGCACAAGGTTTGGGTAATGGACCCATGATTGTTTGATGTAAATATGACTCATTATTGTTTTTTCATGGTTGATAAGAAGTAAATATGGATGAACTCCAAAGTGTTCCCCTTATGGTGAAATCCCTCACGGGAAGACGCTTTGCAGAGTAAGAGAACCCATGCTTAATTGTGGAATAATGAGATGAAGGATAGTGAATTTTTCAAGGAAATTATCCTATATGGATAGTTCTTGTCATGCCATTTATGGTGGTATGTAGAACTTCACATAACTCCTCACGATTAGAGAGTTATGACCATGTGAAGTTGAAGAACTCGGGTTTGGGTAATGGACCCAAGTTTTTTTGTTGGATAACAGTATGATTTTTGTTATATTTGAAGGTAATACTATTCTATATGTATAGTACATGTCATTCCATTTCTATTTGTATGTGGAATTTTACATAACTCCTCACAGTTTGAGAGATATGGCCTTACGAAGTTGGAGGACCCTCATATGTCATCTAGAAGCCCCAAAAGGTCAAAGTAGTGAAAGTGGTTTAAGAGATTTTAAAAGGTAAATAATAAAGTGAAGTGATGAGTGTATTATAATTCAAAGTGAATACAAAATAAATTATTTCAATAATAAATTTAATGGAGAAATTAGAAGTGGGTTAACCCTAAACTAAGGAAAGTGGGCCAAGTGACCTAGAAGATGTTTTTAAGGAAGCTACTTGGATAGTATAAATAAGAGGCAAGGCTCTCTCATTTTAATTACACTTGGGAATATTGAATATATATAGGTGTCTAAGGTAACCAAGGATATCTAAGCCAAATTTCTGAGGGAAGGTGAAGAAAATAAGGCTGAAATGCAAGGAAGGATAAATTCTTTTGATGGTGCTTTCTAAGGTATGTTATTTACAGATCATCTCACCATTTTCACTATAAATTTTTTTATATAATGATTCAGACTGTGAAATTTTTATTCCATTGAGAAAAAATACCCCAAGTATCTATGGTACAAAATTTATCTTGTGATTCATTGTATTTTGGGAGTTACACTCCGTGGAAAATAATGATTGTGGCTAGTCCTAAAACTAGTCAAAAACAGGTGTTTCGGGTAAAAATGCCATAACTTCTTCATAACAGATCCAAACTCAGTGAAACCAAATGTGTTGGTTATGGTATAGTTTTTAGTATTCTTTATCACATTTTTGGATCAATTCAATGAATATTTCGTGTGGGGAATGCTCTACAAGGTCTCTCTCTAGAATAAGCCAGAATTCAGAAAGGTATGCCATTTTTGCTATAAATCCTTTTATGAGAGGTTCCAAGTAGTGAAACATAGAGGAATTGCATAAAACACACTGAAGAACATTGTGTATCAGTTTCATATATTTATACATTACAGGTTCAAAGCTATGATTACTTTAATCCAAAACTAGGCATGTGAGACTAAAGAAAAGTTTGATGAAAATGCTAGTCTCTTGTTGTTAAAGTTAAGGAAGGTTTGTAGGAATGTGATCATATACACAAGGTCTATTACAGAGCTATAAATCAGATTTGGATTATTAAATTGATGAGGGATTTTGGTTGAGGTACATGTTGAGTACATGGTTGAGACAAGTAGTTGATGAGTTGGCACATACATGAAGTGTATAGTTGATGATGTTGGTACATNTATAGGTTTACAATGGTATATCTCACAGTGATAGTGTGACAATGGTTCCATCATTCTACTTCTACTTTAGGGTGGCAGGATGGGGCAAGGATAGGTGGTTGTAGCCACCTTCTGGTTGTAGCCGGAGAACATAGGGGGTTGTAGCCAGAGAATTGGGGAGTTGGGGCTTCCCTTAGGTTGTAGCCTGAGAAACTAGGGGGTTGGAGCCTCCTTCTAGTTGCAGTTGGAAAACAAAGGAAGTTGGTGCTTCCAATGAATGTAATTCTTCAAGACATATAAGAAAAAGAATTATGTGGTTTTCTCCCGATTTGGGTTTCCACACAAAACACTGGTGTATTGTGTATGTGTATGATTGTTTATTTCTTACTGCTCATTATTAGATAATAATTCTACATTGATATAAAATTTGAAGAAAAAGGATTATAATTACTCTATTACTGATTCACCCCACCTCTCAGTAATCCTACAATTGGTATCAGAGTAGGTTCCTTCATAAATCCGTTTAACCACTGAAAGGTAGATCATGGAGAGTACCAACTCGTATAAAAATGGAATACCACAGTTTGATGGATAGAAGTATGCTTTTTGGAGCATAAGGATGAATACATATATACAAGCATAGGGATTTCAAGTTTGACAATCAATTATAGATGGATACACAGCACCAACAGTTCCACCAATAAATGAAAAAGAAATGAAACTCGGTGAGAATAATTCCAAAGCCAAAAATGCACTTTTGAATGGTCTCGGTGATAAGATATTCACCAAAGTTGCACATTGTAAATCTGCTAAAGAGATTTGGGACAAGCTTCGAAATATTTATGAAGAAGATTCAAAAGTCAAAGAAGCAAAGCTTCAAACTTACAGAGGTCAGTTCGAACAACTAAAAATGCAGGAAGATGAAGATATCAAAGCCTACTTCTTACGAGTCGATGAAACAGTGAATGTAATCATAGGATTGGGAGAATAAATCGAAGAATCTATAGTTTTTCAAAAGGTACTAAGATCTCTTCCTATGAGATTCAACCCTAAGATATCAGCAGCAGAAGAAAGATCGGATCTAAACTCAATAAGCATGGATGAATTGCATCGAATATTCATAGCATATGAGATGAGAACTAAACAGGAAAATCCAAATGTAAAAGAAGAAGCCTTCAAAGCATCCAAAAGATCAAAGCAAAAGAAAAAGGATCAATAAGAATATAGTAGCAGTAGTGACGTCTCGTAAAATGATGAAGAAGTGGCCAAATTCGTCAAAAGACTGAACAAGGGAACCAACGGTAGGTATAGAGGTAAGTTTCCTTTAATTTGTTTTAATTGTGATAGTATTGGTCATTTTGCTAACAAATGTCCTCATAGGAAAAAGAGAAATGATGAAGGTTACTCAAAAGGAAGAAAAACATATAAAGGTAAAAGAACTACAAAGAAAGTTTTCAAGAAAAGATTTTGCACCAAAGAAGACATCTCATCATCAGATGAAGATGAAGTCAGTGACAGTGAAACAAGGAGAGTTCTATTCATGGTAGTATAAGACTCTGATAAAGAAGACTCTGAAGAAAAATATGAAGAAGCATATGAACAAGAAATTGAAGAGGCAGAAGTTGACTTCCGAGAAGAATTAATGAGTTCCATAGAAGTTATCAGAAGATAAAATAAGAAAAACAAGAAACTGCAAGCAGAACTAGATAAGAAAAAAGACACTCAAGAACTAGAACAAATGATCACAAAATTGAAGGTTCAAATAGAAGAAGATAAAATAATTGAAGAAGCACTGAAAGAACAGCTATAAGGAAAGGACGGGATCATTGGAAACCTAGAAGCAGAGATTGTCACTCTAAGAAAGGATATTCATAAGAAAAATATGCAGAATAGCTCAAAATTTTTGGATGACATTATCAACGTCAAAAATCTCATCTTGACAAGTCCGGACTTGGATACAATCAGATAGAAAAGGGATCAAGATCCAAAACAACAGAGCAAGAAACAAATCCAAATAGCTATGCAGAAATAATCAAAGGGGATAAAAAGATATATAAGGAAGATTACAATGACACTCCTCCACCGGGAAGATTCAGATTTCAGAATCAACAACAGATAGACATGCATCAAGAAGAAGAAGGATTCATAAGAGCACCTCCTTTTAGAATATCTTCAACTACCAGATATCAAACTATATTTTTTGGTTTATGTTATGCATGTAATAATTTTGGACATAAAGTTGTAAATCGCAGAGCTAACAATGGGAACAATTACTACTTTGAGAGACATACTGTTGTTGGGAAAATCTCCCTATGGACTAGCAAATAGAGTTCAGACTTTGCATGCAGATGTGACTAAAGAGAAATTACTTTCTACCTTCATCCCTAGATTTAAATCCCCTTTTCTTAGTAAATGCATGGAAATATCAACCTACCTTGTTCCCTGCGTTTGATGTCAATCCTATGTTGTTCTTGATTACTTGTTCGCAATACTCCTTCCAAAGTTGACCTGCATCCAAGACAAGCAACAACTATGCATGCATACTACTTATATACTAACGTGTTAGAAATCCAAAACATGTACTAATCAAACTATAAAAAGTTCATGAATTGGGACGAGAAAAGCATTTTCTTTATTACTTTGAATGATTCAACTTACAAAAGTTGAGACCGGCCACTGCTCCTTGAACCTGATCCCGGGCTCCTCTTCTTCTGTCCCCCAACTTCTTTTCTTTGAATCTCCTTTGGCATAAGGAAAGGCTAAAGGGTTGGGACAATGGGAATATGTAAATGGGAAGAGTTACTTTTCTATATTTTTCCTCTTCCAAATGGAACCCCTACCCCTTCTTTTATAAGCTAGAAGGAGCTAGGCATTTGGATGAACCCTCGGCCATGCATGGCCGGGAGTTTTAGTTAACTCACCCATAGCTTTTGTGCTCCGTCGGCAACTTTCTTTTTTTCATGCTTTTTTCGGTCCATGCAATAATGGATTAGGGCACGTGGGCCTTTATAAAAGAGGATTTTCAAAGAGTTGTTCAGCAGTGCTTTGGCAAAGAAGGGATATGAGTTGGCCTGATGCCAGGTAAGCATGTGTGGTGCAATTTAGGGTTATAACAGATGCCCCCTAATGTGTGAGGTCAAAAGAGCATCTGATGGTTGAAATACATTACCAATCTTTACTGATGTGTTGAACGATTGAGCCCAAGGATCAGGAACCAGGAGGTGTCATCTGCAAAATAACACATGTCTCATCAAGGCAGGCATACCCATGCTCGGGATAAAATAGAATCATGGATACCAATCAAATACACTGTAGATCCATGTCAAATAACTATAAAGAGTAGCCACAAACAATACACAGTGGAGCTACATCTCGAAATCAGAAAGTTATACATATAAAGTATCCATCTTCCAGAAGTTAATTCGGCCTGATGGCTAGAGATGAGATCTTCAGAGCTCGAGAAACAACTTCAAAATCTTCAAAAATCAGGTAAGAGTGTAATATGAGTGTACGACTGCACTACCCAAAGGTCTTCGATGGCTCGTCGGTCATGGACTTGATAATCTTGATGATCAGACTGAAAGCTTCAATGATTTCGAACAAGGACTTGATTGGATGTTCAGGATGGTTAGGTATGAGGACAAGAGACATATTGCAAAGGGGTTGGCTTAGGCTTGGTGAAAAACTTCCCTTGGATAATAGCACGACAAATGATGAGACTCAGGCAGCATGTATGTTAATCATAAGTCTACGAAGCAGGAGGCAATGCAAACTCTCCATATGTTTGAAATGATAACCAAACGGTGGAGGACACAACTATATATAGTGAGAAAAAGCTTCCTAAGGTTGTACTACATCCCATAGTCTGATGAACAAATAGACAAATGTGATTTATCCAAGGGCGACTCATGGCACTACCAATAAAGAAAATACTTTTCCCTTCCTCTTTTTGGGGTATATTTGATTTTTTTATCTTTTTCAATAATTTTGGAAAAAAGAATAAAGGAATATTACGTTACAATGGAGGAATGAGTATTGCAAACATACAAGTTCAAGGCATAAGGACAAGACTGATGTTCTAGTAAAATAATACTCGGGAAAAATCCTCCGGGGGCCAAAGGTGTTAAGATGCAGAAGCAAACTGTTACAAGGCTGGCATATAAGGTATGCAAATGCGGTTAATAAAACACACAATGGTAACATCCTTCGATGTAAGTTTAACAAGCCCAGAGAAGGTAAGCTTGGTGGTTTTTCATATTTAGAGAGTCTAAAAAACATAAAAGGAGACTCCATTGGGGTACCTTTTTCAAAGATAGTCTAGCCGGTTCAAAAAAGGGGTAAACTGGCACCGACAAGATGTCTATTCAAAACCATTTTAGCGAGTGTGATAAAGACAAGATCACTCAGCCATTTTTTCATTTTTAAGGAGTCTGAAAAAAGCTTAACTATGGACTCTGTTAGGAATATTCTTCTGGACCAATTTAACGAGTGTGAAAGAATAAGGTCACTCGACGATCTTTTCAATTTTAGGGAGTCTAAAAAGAGCTTAACTATGGACTCTATGGGGGTTCCTTTTTAGTAATTTTAGTCCCTCGGGCCCGAAAAAGGGATAAAATTATACCTGAGAGTACTCTTCTAAAGAACGAAAAATTCCATAGAGTATACCTTTGTTCATACAGTTGACCGTCCAGACTGAAAAAGGGGTAAACTACCGTCGGAAAGACGTGACTTTAAATTTTAGTTTAACGAGCGTAAAAGGCCACAAGATCACTCAACAATCTTTTCATGTTTAGAGGGTCTGAAAAGGGTTTAAAAGAAGACCCATTTAAGGAACGTTCTTCTAGACCAATTGAACAAGTGTGAATAAAGAAGGTCACTCGGCAATCTTTTGATATTTAAGGTGTCTGAAAAGGGCTTAAAGAAGACTCCATAATGGTTACTTTTCTCAGTTAATCTAGACGAGATCGAAAAGCATAAATGCAGTCTTGCCGGATGTTGCTTTCGGATCTCAAAGTGAGCTTGAAAAACAGCAAAGTTAGCTCATGATAGACTCTTTGTGGGTCGATGACTGGCATCTCCTGGGGGGAGTTGTATGATCCGATGAAAACATTGTCTATGATGCCAGGGGTTCTGGAGATATTGATAGGTATCATTTCAACAATGGTTGCCATATTACCCTCAGCATAGATCTTGTGTGTAGCTAAGGGATTAGTATGAAAAGACCTATCTCCAGTCATAGTCATGGTGAATTCTCCTACTTCAATTCAGCTTAACTCAGTGAGGAAATATGATCTGTGATGAAGATCTTCCCAAGGTTTGTCTGGACTAGTCATTGCTTCAATTACTGCTTCATCAGAGGGCAAGACTAAGTCTAATGAATCGATGTTAGTGAGAGAACCATGAGCCCAAATAGGCTCTAGAAGTGGATCTAACTCTTGTGCAAGAGTTGGATTAGTGTTAGCTGAAGCTTGTTGGACTAAAGAGTACACTACTTCAGCGGTGGACAAGGGCACAGACATACTCGGGTGCCCTGCCTCATCCATTGTGGCTGATGGGGAAGGAATTATCCATGGATCATCAAAGTAAAACGTGTGGAATGATGAAACTTGAAAAATCTCAACCTTATGGTGATTGGATATAAACTTGATATCGCCTTGAGGGGGTGGGTAATCGAAGGTCCCCATCAAATATGGGCAGAAACCAACCCCTGCGTTAATGACACCTGGTTGAGGATTATCAATCATCGGGACCGTGTATGCCCCCAATGCAGGGATAGGTCTAGAGAAAGACAATTGATTGATGGTCACTATCTGGCCCTCATGTGAAAACAACAAGACCTAGAAAACTATAGCAACCATAGCTTGCATGGCATAAGTCCAACTCCTTCCTAACAAGAGGTTATAGTTGAGGGGATCATCGACTACCTCCACTTCGACACACACGGTTTTCCCTCCTAACTGCATGGGGAAAGAAGGAATGATACCATGTGGTCGGAATGAATGATCGTCAAAAGTGGTGAGGAGAGTAGGTGATAGAGACAAAACGGGCTGGCCAACGACCTTCCAACATGCCAACGACATAACACATGTCGAGGCGCCCTCATTAACCACCGTGCAGAAAATATTCTGAGTAAAATTTTTCATGGGATAAGCCACTACTATCTGAAACACTACATGGTAAGGAAGATGAGGTTTTAAGTCGGTTGTATCTAACATGATGGTACCTGGATTACAAGTCTCAGTAGAGCCCAAAGCGGTTAACAAGGGTTTCCTCTGAGCAGGGAAAATTTGGAGGACCTCCAAAGCAGACATCGCACAAGGGGTTTGTGATAAATCTTCCACCACAGAGTAGTTATGGGCATCCCTTGCATTTGGGTTATGAGAATATTTTTTAAATGCACCTTTTGGAATGCATGTCATTGTTTCCCCCAATGTCTTCTCAATCTATATAGGAAGAGATGGGAGGTCAGCTTCTTTACCTTTCTCATAAGTGCTTGGTTTACTATAGTTGTGCACTCTAGTCGATATAAAAGCATCACCCCTAACCATATATACATTCGTGGATGCGGGGTTGTTCAGAGGCGGGTAGGTTACTTGGCTTCCCCCTTCTGTGCTTGCAGAGGCTTGAGTTAGATTTTTCCCATGTTGAAATGGATTAGTCAACATCGCATGTTGTTGTTGCATGACAAATTGTTGGGCCTCTGCAAATCGAGGACATAGATGGGTCGGGCGGTCTTCTGCGCACAAGTTGCATGGATACCTCACCTTTC
>JASDQU010373483.1:30557-42118 GCA_032191745.1 Picea mariana
CTCAATAAGCATGGATGAATTGCATGGAATATTTACAGCATATGAGATGAGAACTAAATAGGAAAATCCAGATGTAAAAGAAGAAGCCTTCAAAGCATCCAAAAGATCAAAGAAAAAGAAAAAGGAACAAGAAGAATATAGCAGCAGCAGCGATGTCTCGGAAAATGATGAAGAAGTGGCCAACTTCATCAAAAGACTGAACAAGGGAACCAATGGTAGGTATAGAGGTAAGTTTCCTTTAATTTGTTTTAATTGTGATAGTATTGGTCATTTTGCTAACAAATGTCCTCATAGGAAAAAGAGAAATGATGAAGGTCACTCAAAAGGTATAAAAACATATAAAGGTAAAAGAACTACAAAGAAAGTTTTCAAGAAAAGATTTTGCACCAAAGAAGACATCTCATCATCAGATGAAGATGAAGTCAGTGACAGTGAAACAAGGAGTTCTATTCATGGTAGTATAAGACTCTGATAAAGAAGACTCTGAAGAAAAATATGAAGAAGCATATGAAGAAGAAATTGAAGAGGCAGAAGTTGACTTCCGAGAAGAATTAATGGGTTCCATAGAAGTTATCGGAAGAGAAAAGAAGAAAAACAAGAAACTGCAAGTAGAACTAGATAAGAAAAAAGACACTCAAGAACTAGAACAAATGATCACAAAATTGAAGGTTCAAATAGAAGAAGATAAAATAATTGAAGAAGCACTAAAAGAATAGCTGGAAGGAAAGGACGGGATCATTGGAAACCTAGAAGTAGAGATTGTCACTCTAAGAAAGGATATTCATAAGAAAAATATGTAGAATAGCTCAAAAGTTTTGGATGACATTATCAGCAGTCAAAAATCTCATCTTGACAAGTCCGGAGTTGGATACAATTAGACAGAAAAGGGATCAAGATCCAAAACAACAGAGCAAGAAACAAATCCAAATAGTTATGCAGAAATATTCAAAGGGGATAAAAAGATATATAAGGAAGATTACAGTGACACTCCTCAACCGAGAAGATTCAGATTTTAGAATCAACAACAGATAGACATGCTTCAAGAAGAAGAAGGATTCATAAGAGCACCTCCTTTTAGAATATCTTCAACTACCAGGTATCAAGCTATATTTTTTGGTTTATGTTATGCATGTAATAATTTTGGACATACAGTTGTAAATTGCAGAGCTAACAACAGGAACAATAACTACTTTGAGATCCATACTGTTGTTGGGAAAATCTCCCTACGGACTAGCAAATAGAGTTCAGACTTTGCATGCAAATGTGACCGAAGAGAAATTAATTTCTACCTTCATCCCTAGATTTAAATCCCCTTTTCTTAGTAAATGCATGGAAAGATCAACCTACCTCATTCCCTGCATTTGATGTCGATCCTCCATTGTGCTTGATTACTTGTTCGCAATACTCCTTCCAAAGCTGACCTGCATCCAAGACAAGCAACAACTATGCATGCATACTACTTATATACGAATGGGTTAGAAATCCAAAACATGTACTAATCAAACTATAAAAAGTTCATGAATTGGGACAGGAAAAGCATTTTCTTTATTACTTTGAATGAGTCAACTTACAAAAGTTGAGATGGTCCACCGCTCCTCGAACCTGATCCTGGGCTCCTCTGCTTCTATCCTCCAACTACTTTGCTTTGAATCTCCTTTGGCATAAGGAAAGGCTAAAGGGTTGGGACAATGGGAATACGTAAATGGGCAGAGTTTCTTTGCTATATTTTTCCTTTTCCAAATGGGACCCCTACCCCTTCTTTTATAAGCTAGAAGGAGCTAGGTATTTGGACGAACCCTCGGCCATGCATGGCCGGGAGTTTTAGTTAACTCACCCATAGCTTTTGTGCTCCATCGGAAACTTTCATTTTTTCATACTTTTGTTGGTCCATGCAGACTGTTTTGGGTCATCCAATGTGTACACACGTGTGGTAATGGATTAGGGCGCGTGGGCCTTTATAAAAGAGGATTTTCAAAGAGTTGTTCAACAGTGCTTTGGCAAAGAAGGGATATGAGTTGGCCTGATGCCAGCTAAGCATGTGTGGTGCAATTTAGGGTTATAACAGATGCCCCCTAATGTGTGAGATCAGAACAACATCTGATGGCCGAAATACATTACCAATCTTTACTGATGTGTCGAACAATTGAGCCCAAGGATCAGGAACCGGGAGGTGTCGTCTACAAAATAACACATGTCTCACTGAGGCGAGCATACCCATGCTCGAGATAAAATATAATCATGGCTACCAATCAAATACATTGTAGATCCATGTCAAATAACTATAAAGAGTAGCCGCGAACACTACATAGCAGAGCTACATCTCGAAATCAAAAAGATATACATATAAAGTATCCATCTTCCAAAAGCTGATTCGGCCTGATGGCTGTAGATGAGATCTTCAGAGCTCGAGCAACAACTTCAAAATCTTCAAAACTCGGGTAGGAGTGTAATATGAGTGTACGAATGCACTACCCAAAGGTCTTCGACGGCTCGTCGGTCATGGACTTGATAATCTTGATGATCAGACTGAAAGCTTTAATGATTTCGAACAAGGACTTGATTGGATGTTCAAGATGGTTGGTATGAGGACAAGAGACATATTGCAGAGGGGCCAACTCAGGCTTGGTGACAAACTTCCCTTGGATAATAGCACGAAAAATGATGAGACTCAGGCAGCATGTATGTTAATCATAAGTCTACGAAGCAGGAGGCAACGCAAACTCTCCATATGTTTGGAAGGATAACCAAAATGTGGAGGACACAACTCTATATAACGAGAAAAAGATTCCTAAGGTCGTACTACATCCCATAGTCTGATGAACAAATAGATAGATGTGCTTTATCCAAGGGAAACTCATGGCACTGCCAATAAAGAAAATACTTTTCCCTTCCTCTTTTTGGGGTATATTTGATTTTTTTGTCTTTTTCAATAGTTTTGGAAAAAAGAATAAAGGAATATTACATTACAATGGAGGAACGAGTATTGAAAACATACAAGTTCAAGGCACAAGGACAAGACTGATGTTCTAGTAAAATAATACTCGGGAAAAATCCTCTGAGGGCCAATGGTGTTAAGATGCAGAAGCAAACTGTTACAAGGTTGGCGTATAAGGTATGCAAATGTGGTTAATAAAACACACAATGGTAACATCCTTCAATGTAAGTTTAACGAGTCTAGAGAAGGTAAGCTCGATGGTTTTTCATATTTAGAGAGTCTGGAAAACATAAAAGGAGACTCCATTGGGGTACCTTTTTCAAAGATAGTCTAGTCGGTTCGAAAAAGGGGTAAATTGGCACCGACAAGACGTCTATTCAAAACCATTTTAACGAGTGTGATAAAGACAAGATCACTCAGCCATTTTTTCATTTTTAAGGAGTCTGAAAAAAGCTTAACTATGGACTCCGTTGGGAATATTCTTTTGGACCAATTTAATGAGTGTGAAAGAATAAGGTCACTCGACGATCTTTTCAATTTTAGGGAGTCTAAAAAGAGCTTAACTATGGACTCCGTGGGGGTTCCTTTTTCATAAGTTTAGTCCCTCAGGCCCAAAAAAGGGATAAAATTATACATGAGAGTAATCTTCTAAAGAACATAAGTTCCATAGAGTATACCCTTGTTTGTACAGTTGACCGTTCGAACCGAAAAAGGGGTAAACTACCGCTGGACAAACGTGACTTCAAATTTCAGTTTAATGAGTATGAAAGGCCACAAGATTGCTCGACGATCTTTTCATGTTTAGAGGGTCTGAAAAGGGTTTAAAAGAAGAACCGTTTAAGGAACATTCTTATGGACCAATTGAACGAGTGTGAAGAAACAAGGTCACTCGGCAATCTTTTCATCTTTAAGGAGTATGAAAAGGGCTTAAAGAAGACTCCATAATGGTTACTTTTCTCAATTAATCTGGACGAGATCGAAAAGAATAAATGCAGTCTTGCCAGATGTTTCTTTCGGATCTCAAAGCGATCTTGAAAAACAACAAAGTTAGGTCATGATAGACTCTTTGTGGGTCGATGCCTGGCATCTCCTCGGGGGAGTTGTATGGTCCGATGAAAACATTGTCTATGACACCAGGGGTTCTGGAGATATTGATAGGTATCATTTCAGCAATGGTTGCCATATTACCCTTAGCATAGATCTTGTGTGTAGCTAAGGGATTAGTATGGAAAGACCTATCTCCAGTCATAGTCACAGTGAATTCTCCTACTTCGATTCAGCTTAACTCTGGGAGGAAATATGATCTGTGATGAAGATATTCTCAATGTTTGTCTTGACTAGTCATTGCTTCGATTACTGCTTCGTCAGAGGGCAAGACTAAGTCTAACGAATTGATGTTAGCGAGAGAACCATGAGCCCAAATAGGCTCTAGAAGTGGATCTAACTCTTGTGCAGGATTTGGATCAGTGTTAGTTGAAGCTTGTTGGACTAAAGAGTACGCTACTTCAGTGGCAGACAAGGGCATAGACATACCCGAGTGATTTGCCTCATCCATCGTGGTTGATGGGGAAGGAAGTATCCACAGATCATCGAAGTAAGTCGTGCGAAACGATGAAACTTGAAAAATCTCAACCTTATGGTGATTGGATATAAACTTGATATCGCCTTGAAGGGGTGGGTAATCGAAGGTCCCCATCAAAAATGGGCACAAACCAACCCCTACGTTGATGACACCTGGTTGAGGATTATCAATCATCGGGACCGTGGATGCCCCCAATGTAGGGTCAGGTCTGGAGAAAGACAATTGATCGATGGTCACTATCTGGCCCTCATGTGGAAACAACAAGACTCGGAAAACTATAGCAACCATAGCTTGCATGACATAAGTCCAACTCCTTCCGAACAAGAGGTTATAGTCAAGGGGAGCATCGACTACCTCTACTTCGACACACACGGTCTTCCCTCCTAACTGCATGGGGAAAGAAGGAATGATACCATGTGGTCAGAACGAACAATCGTCGAAAGTGGTGAGGAGAGTAGGTGACGGAGACAAAATGGGTTGGCTAATGGCCTTCCAACATGTCAATGACATAACGCATGTCGAGGCGCCCTCATCAACCACCGTGCGGAAAATATTTCGAGT
The DNA here is from genome assembly GCA_032191745.1 of Picea mariana. NCBI lineage: Eukaryota > Viridiplantae > Streptophyta > Pinopsida > Pinales > Pinaceae > Picea > Picea mariana. The sequence continues at coordinate 35,636 of JASDQU010373483.1, forward strand.
AAAAGTTTTCATGGGATAAGCCACTACTATCTAAATTGCTACGTGGTAAGGCAGATGAGGTTTTAAGTCGGTTGTATCTAACATGATGGTACCCGGATTACAAGTCTCAGTAGAGCCCAAAGCGGTTAAGAAGGCTTTCCTCTAAGCAGGGCAACTTTGGAGGACCTCCAAAGCAGACATCGCATAAGGGGTTTGTGATAAATTTTCCACCACAGAGTAGTTCTAGGCGGCCCTTGCATTTGGGTTATGAGAATCTTTTTTAAATGCACCTTTTGGAATGTGTGTCATTGTTTCACCCAACATCTTCTCAATCTATAGAGGAAGAGATGGGAGGTCAACTTTTTTTCCTTTCTCAGAAGTGTTTGGTTTACTATAGTTGTGCACTCTAGTCGATATAAAAGAATCACCCCTAACCATATATATGTTCATGGATGCGGGATTGTTCAGAGGCGGGTAGGTTTCTTGGCTGCCCCCTTTCGTGCTTGTAGAGGCTTGAGTTAGATTTTGCCCATGTTGAAATGGATTAGTCAACACTGCCTATTGTTGTTGCGTGACAATTTGTTGGGCCTCTGCAAGTCGAGGACATAGATGGGTTGGGCGGTCTTCCACGCACAAGTTGCATGGATACCTCACCTTCCATTTTTCAGTGTTGTCCTTGCCAGCATTATCGTTGGGTTTTTTGTCCCCCTTACTCTTCTTTCATTGTTTTTTCTTCCCTTCAGGCTGCTAGGTGGCCTTTGGGTTAGTCGACTGCACTGTGTGTACTTCCGACATTTTGGTAGAGGGAGCATCCAAAGAAATAGTTTGGTTGGCCATTGTGTGTTGTATGGATAATTGCTGCAACTGCTTTGTCAATTGCTCAGCGGGCTTTGTTTGTGCTGAACCGACAATACCATCGGCATGTGGTCCAACTCTCTGTCTAGTTTTATCTAGTATTGAACGTGGTGCATCTGGCAAGATGTTGTATAATAAACCGGACTGAGAATAGATGAGCTCAAACTGTTGAGCCCTCATGATGGCATCTTCTTCAGAGAAAACTCTGGATGTCGCGACGTATTTGGATAACTACGGTACCAAAGACTTAAGGAACCACTCAAGCAGGAATGTTGGTGGGACTGGTACCTTGATTAAACTCTTCCGGCTTCGCCATTCTCGGATGTGACCAGAGATATGGTCTGTTGTTGTCTGTTCGAAATTGGTGAGCAGCTCTGTGCCAGCGTCGTATCTCATAGGTAACTGGAAATGGTTCAGGAAAGCCATCGCCAGTTCACCAAAAGAAGAGTATCTTGAGTGGTCGAGCTCAATGTACCATTTCACGGCACTCCCAATGAGAGTACGTTGAAACAATCACAACTGTACAAAGTCATCTTTCAATGAGTTAGATGAGCACCAAAGATGGAAGGTAGTCACATGATATCCTAGATCTTCATTAGGCTTGGCTTCGAACTTTGGAATGTCCAAAGGCAACTTCGTCGGCATAGGAGGCCAACGCGGATTGTGACAAATAGGGTCATTCAACAACCTTGTCAAATCTGGCAAGTGTAAAGTCGCCAGGAATGGTAGTTTGGGTTGTTGCTGATAACCTGGGAAAAATGGACCTGGAGTTTGACTGGCACTAGGTTGCCAGGAAAAGTTTGGCTGCTGGCCCAGATTCTGGTAGAAACCATGGCCCTAGCCAGCATAAGGATTTTGTATATGTGGAGACATCATTGGCTGATTTCCCAAATAGGACATAGATGGTTGGGCATGCATTATATTCGAAGGACTTTGGGAAGGATTACCCCATGTCGGTCCTGTGGGGATAGCCATAGTAGTTTGTTCGAGGTTCCATTGATTGTGGAAAGAATTACCCTAGATCGGCATTCTAGATGAGGGAATGGATCCATGCCCTGAATTCCAAGGTCCTGCTAGGTTTGCCCCCTGTGCAGGAATAGTACACTACATAGGAGTATATTGTCCAAAAATGGGGTTGCCCCCAGTCAGGAAAGCGGTTGACGAGAAGGTGTTGTTACCAAAAGTTATGTTCAAATAAAATAGTGTCGAACCTACTGGCATACTATGCGAAGGTGGTCCTTGACTCCCCGCTCCAAATAAACTATTGTCTGTAGGTTGCCCGATGGATTGCTGATGTGAGCCACTGAGTGAAGGGGATGAAGGAGGGATATGACCTCCTCCATAAGGAAAAGCGTTAAAAGGAGCAGGAGTTCCCCCCATGTGACCTTGTAGAGGAGCGCTAGAGCTCCCTGCCCCCAAACACAAAGTATGTAAAGTGGAGTAGGAAAGTACAGGACTTGTACCTGAACTAGGCATCTCGTATGAGAACGGAGGGCCTGTCGCACTTGGTGTGAAAGGGGTTGTGGCCGCCACCAAAGACGGGATCAAACCACTGTGCAAAGTAGTTGCGGTTGAGACCATGGTGGCTCGGACCGACAATGGTGGGTTAGGATATGAAAGATCTCTTGTGGTGACAACCGTGGTGGGAATTGAAGAATTCCCAGAAGGAGTAACAGCATTTGTTTCCATTGCTGTGTGCGACACTGTCTAGCACTCGTAAAATTGAATTGGTACAATGAAAGGTGCCAAGAAATCAGTGGTTGGGGTTTTAACCGGGACAAGAGCGGTTGCTTCAAGGTCTAAAATGGTCGAATCCTTTGGGGGTTGTTCGAGCACAATGGTTTGTAACCCAATTGCTTCAAAAGACCCTTGTTGGTCTAGCTTTCACCTTAATGGTGGCAGGGGTGGCTCCAGTGTAACCGGTGGCAGGCCAAGAAGTGTTCATGACCGGTGGAGCTCGGGATCCTCCACTGTGTGAGAAGATCCAAGACACTCTAAGGTAGTCTAAACATTCAAAAGTAACACACACTAAAAAGAGCCCCTAGAAGATAAGACAAGAAAACACTAAATTAATTGGAAGAATAGTTACAACAACTAACACTAGAGCAACTTACCGGTGCAAGTGCAACTTGAACACGGAAGCACCCTCTGGGTATACTCTGCAAAGCGTGGCCTGATGTCTATCCTAAGTACCATGGTATACCCCTGCAGTCACCTGTGTATGTCCCTAAAAAGATTGGCAACTAGGTTTCCAACGTGCAAACAATCACCAGGCGGGACATTCGAAAGTCAGGTAAACCACAATGAGCAGGGTATCGAGCCCAAAACCTGTCAAGGGTATCGAGAGCAAATGGTCCGGAAGACAACTGAGGACCTCGAACAGATTCGAGACCCACGAAGCCTCATGGAAAATGCAAACGACGGAATCCGAAAACAAGCCCTCTATATGTGTTCTCCACTATGATTAGTCCAGCTTTGGAGGGGTTATCTCCGCTACCTTTCCGCACGCGACCTCGTGTTTATCCCCTGTGTTAGAGGGGGGTCCTAGATAACTTTCACAACACTAGACTTAGACACTCCCTAACTCATACTCCAATATTTGATTTTAAATGGCCTTGAAGAGTTTCCTCTCCAACCTAATCCAAGGCCCTAGTCCTAAACTAGTCGGTGAACCATACAAACATAAAAGTCTAGTAGATTTTAAATTTAGCGTTAATTTTATGGCTTTGTCTTACGTCAAAGGGTATGAAGGTGAAATTGATGATGTGTAAAAGACAAAAGCAAAAAATGAATAAAAAATCTAGAAACAAAACTTTTACTGAATGCAAAATTTCAACAACTTTTCAAAAGAAATATTTTTAATTTTTCTAAGATTTTGGACAGCAAACTCAAAGGAATTTCACTCGACTATGAGCTACTTATGATCTAAGTGAACTGCAAAAACTTATGAAATAAATGACTCTTTCCTGGCTAATAATGCAGAAACACACTCTTCAACCAAATAAGAAAATGAAAAGAGATTTTTTTTTTTATTCAAATGCTAGTACAGAAAGAAAGGAAAAATACCGACAAGCAAAAAACCAAGAAAAACAATTCTAGCCTAATCGTAGATCGCAAAGAATTAGGTCAAAAATCACACACTAGCAATTCTTTTTAAAAACAATGACTCTCACACTTGTATAAAAACCTTTAAAAATTCTTTTATTTTTAACTGAGAAAAAGTAGGCTAAGGGTAAGATTAATCCTAAGCTACTGACTGCTCACACAGAGATTCAAACACCTGAGAGGAATAATTCTTATCAAGGGAAAGGATGACTGGCTTACCCTCAACAAAAATTATCCTTTACAAGCACGCAAATATTAATCAAACAGCACGCGTGCGAACGTGTGCTGGATAGATACAGAGGGCGTGTACATGCGGGCTGACCTTGTATAGGCCACATGTATATCTAAACTCTGAAAAAAAATGAAAACAGACAGACAAAACCAGGAAGAGACCACTGATATTGATAACCAGGATCCCTTGAAGGCTTGGACACTCTTTCTGACAGAAAAACAAATAATGTAAGGAAAAAAAATGATAAGGCAAAAACAATCTGAGATAGGACTGCTAGCAAACAAGACTTAGACAGAATTCTAGAAAACCCCCTGAGAATGTGTGATTCTGACAGGGAAGAGGATGACTACCTCTAAAGTTCTCTGAACTCTACACGCTACTGCTACCTCTTCAACTAGCGTTCACATGCGGGCTGTAAGAGAGTAGGGCGTGGGCACACGTGTACAGACCTTATGTAGGCCACATGTACCTCTGTGGGTCCTAAAAAACATAGTCAAGCAAATCAGAGAAAGCTGGTATGGAAAACCAGACTCTCTTCTAGCTCAGACCTTACAAAAATTAAAAGAAAAAAAGGCAAGAAAAACTAGTCTTTAAAACTACCCAAAAACTAAATAAAATTCCAGGAACCCTAGAGAGTTTCCCCAGTATGGTCACCAATTCTGTTGTTGGGAAAATCTCCCTACAGACTAGCAAATAGAGTTCAGACTTTGCATGCAGATGTGACCGAAGATCAATGGTCGTTAAGATCGAGGAGAGTATGAACCATCGAATCACTTTATGTCGAGAACATATCATGACCGTCGGATTTCATAACTACAAATTCATACTAACGCATACTATGAAAACACACTAAGAAACACACTTTTACCTAACGACATATTAGACCAAGTAGATATTAACTAACTCCTAAGTTTCTAAATATCCTAATATCCCCCCTTAAGAACAACTTGGGATAGGATTGAAGGATTTACAATAGTGACATAATAGGAGAAGGAAGGAGGCATTAGAGCCTATCCCCCCTTAATGACAACTTCCTAAACTCCTAACAATGATCGAAGTTTGGAAATCTTCGCTTCTGTAAGAGACTTTGTGAAAATGTCTGCAAATTGATCTTCTGTAGGGAAAAAGAGAACTTCAATAACNTGATGGCACTCTGATTGTCACACCAAAGGCTGGTCAGATGCTGGTGCTGGAATCCAAACTCTGAAAGGATCTGTCGAAGCCACAGGGCTTCCTGACTTGCATTTATCACTGCTCGATACTCTGCTTCTGCTGAAGAAACTGCAATAGCCTGTTGTTTCTTACAGGCCCAAGGGACAGGTCCTAAACCAAGGCTGAAAACATAACCTACAGTAGACTTTCGATCATCACGATCGTCAACCCAATCTAAATTAGTGAAACCAACCAATAAAGGATTCTCCCCTGAACTGTAATGTATCCCGAACTGAACTGTACCACGAACATAGAGAAATATCCTTTTAGCTTCTTTCCAATGGCTTTCATGGGGTTTTTTCATTTACCAGGCAACAAGAACAACAACAAAGGAAAGATCAGGATGAGTATGAGTCAAGTATAAGAGGCTACCAACTAACTAACGATACAGGGTGGCATCGACTTCAAGAGAAGTACAGGTGGCAATAAGCTTGACTCCAGACTGGAAGGGAGAAGGGGTTGGTTTATAATCGTCCATGTGAAAGCGACGAAGAAGGTCACAAGCATACTTAGACTGGGAAAGAAAAATTCCTTCATTGGTGCGCAAAACTTGGAGGCCAAAGAAATAGTGCAAAAATCCTAAGTCTGTCATTTCAAATTTCTTCTTAAGGATGGTTTTCACATGGTTTAAAATTTTTGAGTCACTACCAGTAAGGAGAAGGTCATCAACATAAAGGAAAAGTATTATGAGATGGCTTCCTACTTTCTTGGTATAGACATTAGGATCAGAATGGCACCTAAAGAATCCAGTGGCAATAAGAATGGTGTCCATTTTGGCATACCAAGCTCAGGGAGCTTGCTTGAGACCATAAAGAGATTTCTTAAGGCGACAAATAAGGCTAGAGTCATTATGGACATAGCTAGTAGGTTTTTCCATGTATATTTATTTTTGCAAATCTCCATGCAAGAAGGTGGATTTAACATCCATTTGATGGACCTCCCATTTATGTGAGGTAGCAAGGGAAATAACAAGGCAGATGGAATTCATTTTGGCTACAGGGGAAAAGGTTTCATGATAGTCAATTCCTTCAACTTGGGAAAATCCTTTGGTGACTAAACAAGCCTTGTGTCTTTCAACACTTCCATCTGATGCATACTTA
>JASDQU010373483.1:49755-66172 GCA_032191745.1 Picea mariana
GAAACATGAAACACATTATGTACAGTCATGGATGCAGGTAATGCAAGCATATATGCAACTGGCCCAATCCTTTCCAGGATTTCAAATGGCCCACAAAATCTGGCTGCCAACTTGGTGCAACTTCCTAGCTTTAGGGAACTCCTGTTAGATTTCACTTTCAGGAAAACATGATCACCCACTTTGAAATCTTTGTGGGTTCTATTCTTATCAGCATAACTTTTCTACCTGTCCTAGGCAGCTTTCTAATTCTACTTAATTTTTATCATTTGGTCCTCCATCTCCTTGAGCAACTCTGGTCCAACTACTGTTCTATCAGCTGGATTATCCCAGCTCACTGGAGTATTACACTTTCTTCCATAAAGTGCTTCAAATGGGCTCATCTTCAATGATGCATGATACCTATTGTTGTAGGTGAATTCTACCAAGTGTAGGTAGTATTCCCATCTTGATGGTTTTTCCATCACATACATTCTCAGTATGTCTTCTATTACTCTGTTCACCCTCTCTGTCTGTCCATCAGACTCAGGATGATAAGCTGTACTAAAGTTCAGATTCATTATGAATCCTTTGAACAATCCTTTCCAAAAATTCGAGGTGAATTTCGGGTCTCTATCGGACATAATAATTTTAGGAATTCCCTGCAATCGTGCCACTTCCTTTATGAAAATATCAACGACATTTGCTGCCATGTGAGTAGTTTTTAGTGGAATAAAATGGGCAACTTTTGTAAGCTTCTCCACCACCACCATGATTGAATCATGCAGCTTGCATGTTCGGGGCAATCCCGTAATTAAATCCATCGTTACTGCTTCCCACTTCCACTCAGGAATGGGTAAAGGTTGCAGCAACCCTGTTAGGTGCCTATGCTCAGCTTTAACTTTCTGGCACTCCATACATCTAGCGATGTATTCAGTGATCTGTCTCTTCATACCCGGCCAAAAGTAATGTCTCTTGACCACTGCTACTATTTTCTGATATCCAGGGTGCCCTGCATAAGGCACATTACGCATCTCCTACAAAATCATCTGTTTCAAGCACTGGACATTGGGTACAAAAATTATGTTCTTGTACAACAGTATTCCATCTGTTTCCAAATTATAAATTTCCATCTTCTGTGGCATCTTACCCTATTGTAGCTTGGCTACCAATTCTTTGTAATGCAGATCTACATTTGCAGCCTCCAGAATTATGCTTTTAATATCAGTCTGATACATGCTAATGGTTGTAGCATGTAATTCATGCACCCTCCTACTGAGTGCATCAGCCACTTTATTCTCCTTTCCTTTGATATGCTTGATCTCAAAGTCGTACTCACACAGAAATTCCAGCCACCTACTTTGTCTAGCGTTTAGGGTTGGCTGATCAAATAAATATTTCAGATCGTTATGGTCTATTCTGAGTTCAAACCTCCTTCCCATGAAGTAATGCCTCCATTTCTTTAGAGCATGAACTATGGCTACCAACTCCAAGTCATGGATTGCATAGTTCTTCTCGTGCTCTTTTAATTTCCTGGACTCATAATAGATTATGAATCCATTCTGACTGAGGACCCCTCCCAGTCCTTCTTTGCATGCATTAGTGCATACTATGAAATATGCATTTGGATCTGCAATCCTTAGGATTGGAGCACTGGTTAAAAGTTGCTTCAATCACTGGAAACTTTCCTCACATCCCTCTGTCCAATGAAACTGCTTCCCCTTTCTTTGCAAGGAAGTGATAGGGTGAGCTATCTTGGAAAACCCTATGATGAAACTTCTGTAATAACTAGCCAATCCCATGAAGGATCTAACTTTCGTTACATTCCTTAGAGCTGACCATTCTCTAATGGCTTCAATCTTCTCAGGGTCCACTGCTATCCCATCCTTCGAGATAATATGTCCCAAGTAATGGATCCGCTCCTGATAAAACAAGAACTTGCTCAGCTTGGCATACAGTTGGTGCTCTCTTAGCACCTACAACACCATCCTCAGATGTTGTTCGTGTTCTTCTTTGGTCCTAGAATACACCAGAATTTCATCCAGGAAGACGATGGCAAACTTGTCTAGATAGTCCCTGAATACTCCATTCATCAAGCTCATAAAAACAGCGGGTGCATTTGACAATCCAAACGGACCCACTGTGAACTCGTAATGACCATACCTTGTTCTAAAGGTGGTCTTGTTGATGTCTTCATATTTTATTCTTACTTGGTGATATCCCGATCTTAGATCTATTTTCGAAAAGATCTTTGCAACCTTCAACTGANATAGTTACTTTGTTCAATTGCCTAAAATCAATGCACAATCTCAGCGTTATGTCCTTCTTCTTTACGAACAGGACCAGGGCACCCCAAGGTGACATGCTTGGGTGTATATACCCCTTCTTTAGAAGTTCTTCAAGCTGCAGCTGCAACTCTTTCAATTCTGGTGCACTCATCCTGTACGAAACCTTTGACACTGGAGCTGCTCCAGGCATCAAGTTCACAGAGAAATCGATATCCCTTTTCGGAGGTAGTCCAGGTACTTCCTGGAATACATCTTAGAACTCTTTAAGTACCTCATGATCCTCAATACTTGACACCGTATCCTTAGGCGTTTCCCCCACATGGGCTGCAAATAATTGACAGCCTTTTCTGTAGCACTTCTTCAGCTTCATTGCTGAGATTTATCTAATAGTAATAGCTCTAGGAATTCCTTGGACGGCTCTCTGATTCCATTCTTCATCTAAGCAAGTGAATGCCTTGTTTCGAAAATCCAATATGGCATGATGTTGGTCCAACCAGTCCATCCCAATTAGACAATCATAAGAGCCTAACAGCAGAATGTTCAAATCGGCCTTGGTGCTCAGTCCATTCATGTCTACAGGACAGGACTTGACTAACTCTGTGACTTTCCTCTTGGTTCCTATAGCTAGCTGCACTAACCAAGACTTTTCATGTTTTCTTCTTATCAAATGCAAACTTTCTACCACTCTAGGGTCTATATAACTATGGCTAGCCCCTGAATCAACTAAAATAGTAAATGGTAGGTTTTTTATCATACCTTCTACTTCAATCATGTGGGACTGATACTCATCTTGCTTGTTGTCCAAGGCTACGTAGATCCTTGGAATTCTACTGCCCATGTCCTCCACTATTTCAGCCTGCTAAACATTGTGGAGAACTCTTACTTTATCATTTCTGTGGGGACAATCCCTGTACCTATGGTTTTCTTTACAACCCCAACATTCCATAGGTGGCGGCCTTGACATTTTCCCACCCACTTCAACCTTCCTGGGATCTCTAAGAGACGGTTGTCCTTGAGGACTGTTTTTGAAAAAGGGTGGTTTATTTCCCTTCTGCCTCTGTTCTTTCTTGAACTTTTTCTGGTCATCCCAAGCCTTCCAAAAGGTAGGCTTTTCTCTTTGTTGTTCAAATAAGAACTTCACTCTTCTTATCATTTCTTCCATAGTATTTGGGTCATCATACTAAATCTTATCCCCAATAGGAGGCAGTAATCCACTCAGGTACCTCTGAATCTTGACAAACTCATCTTTGATGAACGGAACATACTTCAGTAATTCCAAAAACTTTTGTTCATACTCATCAATGGTCTTGTTGTCCAGCTTGAGTTTAAATAACTCTTTCATCTTTCTGTCATAATATCTTTTAGTTAAGTATTTCCTCTCAAAATACCTCTTGAATTCTTTCCATGTGATGTCCCTTTCCCTGATGTGCTACGCCTGCCCAAGTTGATCCCACCACACGGATGCCTTTCCCTTCAATTGATACATGGCAATCCTTCCCTCTACATGAGAGGAATAATTATGCAGTTGAAAGTATTTCCTCATACCAAGAAACCAAGTTTCGGCATATTCTTCCTTCTTATGTTCTCCATCGAACGTTAGAGGCTTGATCTTGTTCATTTCCCCTTTCAATTCATCCATCCCAGATCTCCTGTGCTTTCTGGTAGGAGATGGGCTTGAACTATTGTGTGATTCCCTAATGGAATTCTTTGGGGAGTGACGACGATGTCTGCTGACACTCCTTGATCTTCTTTTCCTCTCAGGGGTCCTACAAATCTCTAACTTGCTTGAGTCACTCTCCTTTTCCAATTTCTTTTCTATTCTTTCCAGACTCTTCAACATCCTTAAGTTGAATTCACCCTGCTTATCCCTGACTTTCATGAGCGTTCGGCTATCAGCTCAGCGAGCCTGGGCATCTTTCTGCAATCTTTCAATGATTTTCATCATATGTCCTTCCTTATCCATCTCTTTTCCTTGCCCATTAGAGTTTGATCCTTCGACTCCCAAGTTGACATTCCTTCCTTCTCTTTCATTCTCTGAATTGGAGGCAATCTGCACCTCTTCCATTCTCTGCTCTCAATGACAACCCTATTCAGTTCTGGCACTTGCTAAGATTATGCAAACACATGTGCAGACAATAGGGATTTGTCAGGTCGTCATTCTTAGCAAATTCCACACATTCAAAACCATTCTGATTTAAGAAAACGCTTTGACTTCACAAATTTTCTGAGTTATGCTCGGCTTTGTAATTTTCGAGTGATAGCTCCCTCTTTATTAGCCCTAAGGTTGTGACCAAATGCTAGACTACTAGGTGCTACTAGGGATTTCGACCTTCGAAGAGTTTAAGGTAAACACATATATCTCTCGGAGTTTCGATTTATCGAATTCACACAAATCGAGTGGATCGACGGTCCACGTTTACCCAACATCCAACGGTTAAAAATCCGTTATGGTTCTTCTGTCTTCGAAGATTTTGGGACTTTGAAACTTCAGGTTTCATGGTTTCGGTAACCAGGAGTTTGAAATACAGTGACCCAAACCACTGGTCACTCCATTCCCCAAACTTCGATACATGAGTTTTTGTATGAGATCCAACGATCCTCGATGATTTGGATCCAACGGTCCAGAGCTTTTTGGAGTTTCATGAACCAAGAGCTCACGATGCAGCAACTCCAAATCTCTTGTCACTTCAATCCCTGAATTTTGATACATGAGTTCTTGTACAAGATCCAATGATCCTCGATGATTTGGATCTAACGGTCTAGATCTTTTCAGAGTTTCGTGAACCGGGAGTTCACGATGCAGCAACTCCAAATCTCTTGTCACATCAATCCCCAAATTTCGATATGAGAATTCATGTATGATACAACGGCTATGATCCTCCCCTGATCCAATGGTCCAGATCTCTCCTAAGATTTCACCTGTCAAAGCTCTTCAGCCCTAACTTCCTCGCTATTTGGTTGGATCCGACAGCTCACGTGATTTCAGCACTTATTCCTGGAAGCGCTCCACTGTCCGATTCTACCCTTGTTAATCTCTTTCGCGATTCGGGACTTGGAGTGACCAAGAATTTGGCCTATGCTCCAAGTTCACAATCCTTGAATTCACGAAATGATCCAACGGATCAAACCAACCACGATCAATGACCCACATTTATTCTGGATCCTAGGGTGGTGAGTTTCTCCATCCACTAACCACCTTACCACTTATGGCTATATTACGGTCCTCGTGATTTCACGAGTTCTATACAGAGAATTTTGACCGTCCAACTTTGCTTCTCAAGGACTTCTAGCCAATGACTTGGTACCCTCCTTCTGAACTTTCATCTACTTGATCTAACGGTCTTTATTCCCCACAATATGACGACTCAGATCTCATTGGCATTTCACGTATCGGGATTTCGTGTGTCATGAGGTTGAAAGGTTTTCCACCTTTGTCCTCCCTATTCCCGAAATGTCGATTTCTTCCTGGACAATTAACGGTCCAGATCTCTCTTAGATAGACGGTTGTGATCCAATTGTGAATTCGCGTTTCGTGAATTCTCATGAACTCACCCTTAGACGATTTCAAGTCATGAGTCAACGAAAAGTTGTTCGCTCTCCATGCATCCTTTCTAATGGATGGTCCTGACGAATTCTAGATTTCATGTATCGTGATTTCCACACTCCTGTGCAACTCCAAAGGGTTTTAAACCTTGTGCACATTCTCTAGATTTGACGGTTGTGAGGGTTCTCCTTTCCTCCCAAATAGATTCTATGGCTTCAACACTTCTGGTGTCGAGTTCTCTCTCTCCCTATGGCCATATACCACATTGGCTACAGTTTTATAATACCGCTACACCTCCTGAGCTTTGTAACACGGTCAAGTAGTCCGTTGACACTCAGAAACATTCTGAGGTCTGAAATTAGTCCTCCGGGCACAATTTATTCTCAAAACCTTGGTCCAAAGACCACTTATCTGGCCCATCTAGACTCAGCATTGAAACTAGGCTCTAATACCATACTGTAACGTTCACGACCATCAACCCCATGGTTAGGCCAACATTACTACGCAGAAAAACACTATTGTAACATATTATGCATTCTTATGAAATGCAATTGCTTAATTACAGTTAAATATAGCATAAGCACATTAATACCATTATCATACATAATCCACGACATTACCAATAATTCACGAATACAGCGGAATACATGTAAACATTGCTAGAATCACAAACATGCATATTTAATTGAAATTATATGCATGTATATACTTATCTTTAGACTAGATGTAATTCACCAACTGCGTGTAGACCTCCCACAAACCTCCTAGCCTTAGACCATGCTACTCATCACTCTCAGTAGTAGGTCACCCTCGAGCTGGGACTAAGCTCCATCGGTTAGGGATTCCTAGGCTAGGCAGGGAATACAAGAAGACACACAGTCACAGGAGAAAGATTTTTCTCCCGGGAGCTACTTATGCCCACTACCCACAGACTCTCATTCCCCACATGTTTTTCCCACCCCAGGAGTATACACCTTCACTGTCACTAAGACAGTCCATCGACTTCTAACCTCCCTTCCCTTGGGCTTCAGCAACAGACCAGACCGGAAGTCTCTGAGCTCTGTGGCAGCTACAGGACTCCTTCTAGGAGTTCTCACTTCCTCCGCTCACTCTCTCACCTGGAGAGAGTCGCTCATAGATTGGGTAACCTACCTCTTCAACAACAATCATCTCCCTCACACTGGTCAGCAAGCCACATGCAGTCCAGTACTGCGTGGCCGCAACAGTCAATTGGGAAAATGGGTATGGACACCCGAAACGAAAATAATCAGCGCTAAAGCATAGCACAACTCTCTCTGGTTTCAGAGATGCGTAAGGTGTACAGAGGTTCAATCACATAGGCCAAATGTGTACAGATGGAGGAGGGGGAAATTGGAAGGTCGAACCTCGGATTCAGGTGATGGTTGGAGGAATGCCCACCCCCCTCCTACGCAACAGTTGACTGAATGGAAAGAGAACCCCAAACATGGCTCATTTCCTAGGTTAAATCGCATGTGTCTAGGTCAACACATGTCTCCCATGAAGCTGCATGCGTCCCTCCCCAGGAACGTAGGACAAAACATAGATTTCACATAGCTTTTGGGATAATATTAAAATATTATTCCCAAGGACTTAAGCCCCTAGGCTCCACAATTAGCCTCTCTTTCCAACCTTCCATCCCCCAATCCCTTACCCAGGTTTTGTGGAAGCTTAGTCCCCCATCACTCTTTCATCGTGGTCAATCCACATGCGGAGATGTTTTGTATTAATATTGTGCATAATTACATGTACAAAAATCAGGCTCCTGGCCTTCAACACTTAGGCTCCTAGGCCTAATAACACATAAGCCCACTAGCTTATATAACTTGGCTCACCAACCTTATAAACTTGAATTACAGTTCATAAACAAGATTTATACTTCATATACATGATTTACAATAGGGCTCAGCCTTGGGGACATTACACCCAATAATTTCAAATGTAATCTAGTGGGTGTTACCATGTCAAAAAAAAAAATCTTTTAGGGCCTCAAAACGACCCCGGAAGTTTGGGAACTGAAAAACTGTAGAAAACTGCCAAAATGTATGTTGAGCTAGTGGAATAGGTGGATGTCCACTGATGTCAGCCTATATCATTCCTCCCCCTTAGGAAGCAATGGTATACATTGGGTTGAGTGTCCCCATCAAATGGGGAAACTTCTACTAGACTTGACACTTGGTGAACCACTTGCCTTGGTGTAGTAGTTTCCCTGCTTTGACAACCTGATAGAGTTAGATATTCTATTAGCGAGTGCCATTAACCCGAGTGTCCATGATATGATAAATGGTTGCATGTTCCATGCAATCAAACTTGAGCTATGTAGGTTTCAACTACTCTTCCAGCTCTGATGTGTCTAGTAGTGGTGGAAAATATGGCCGAAGGAAGTTCACATTGAATATTGGGTATAATCCAAGGACGGGGGGAATACTTAAATCAAAATTATTGTCTCCCATAACCTTGTTGATTATGTAAGCTCCATAGAAAAGTGGTCACAGCTTCAAGTGGGGTCCTGTAAGGTGCTCTTTCTGCAAATGCAACCAAACCTTTTTTCCTACCTTAAAATTTTGGGGAACCCGATGTTGATCATGGCGCTACTTGTACTTAGCATTGGATTTCTACAAAATATCATGGACCCATTGGTGAATGTGTTGAATCTGTTCAAATAATTTGTTGGCCTTATTGGCCTTAGATTGAGCATGGGAATATTTTGCATGTGTGGATGTAAGGGGCAGTGCTACATCAATGGGCCCCAATAGTTGAAAACCTACTCCCACTTGAAAATGGTTGTGGTCGGTCAAGATATGGAGTGCTTTGTTCTAGTTTTGTTGGACATAAGGAAGGATCACATCCCACGTGCATGGATTCTTGGAGTTGTACATGAGCAAGAGATGTACAAGCATCTTATTGACGGCCTTTGTCTATCCATCAGTCTGAGGGTGGAAGGTAGTGGATTTGGTGAGATTTGTGTCCAACAGTGACCAAAGGCTCGACCAGAATGTGATTAATAATCTACTTTTCCAATCTAATATGATGGTCTATGGTAGTTCTAAGTGTACACATACATGATCTAAGAAGATCTTAGTGGTGGACTTGGCTGTGATACTCTTCTTGTAGGTTATTATAATGGACATCTTAGATAATATATCAACAACCATGAATACACAGTCATTGCCATGCTTGGTGGAGGGGATACCTAACATGTAGTCCATCAAGATGGATTCTTAGGACGCATCGAGAGTAGGCAGAGGGGTGTACATTCATTGTTTTTTAATGGTTGGATTGGCAATGGAACAAGTAGTGCAAGATATGATATACTTGCTAACATATTTTCTAAGCTTCGACCAATAGAAATATGTATGTATTACTTCCATTGTATTCTCCACACCAAAGTGTCCTACCACCCAATTGTAGTGGGATTCCAAAATCATCTTCACACTCTCACTTGAAGGAACACATAGATGACCCAAATGGCATAGCAATCCATATCGATGATGGAATTTGGAAACAGACGTGCCTGTTCCCAACATCTGGTAGGTCATAGTGAAGTCAGGATCACTGTTGTAGAGTTGGGACCACCCAGATGTCTCATGCCTTCAAGAGTTGAGCATTGTCATTAGTGCTAGAATTGGAGGTTGATTGTGGTAGTAAACGATGCAATTGGTGCTCCCTTTATTATACTTACGTGAAACTATTGAAAGTATGTGGATCACTTTTTATGACAATCATTTTTCAATTTTCCTTGTTCCTGGATGAACTACAGAGGACTATGATCTGTATGGATGACTGTCTCCTTCCCTAGAATGTAATGCTTCCATTTGTGGCAATCTTGCATGATGGAATACATTTCTTTTTCATAGGTGGGGTACTTACGGATGAAATCTAAGAGTGTCTCACTATGATAGGCCATTGGATGACTTTGTTGAGTGAGAACGACACCAACATCATAATTGGAAGCATTAGTCTCAATCTCAAATGGTTATTGCAGATTAGGTAAAGCAAGCATCAGAGTTGAGCATAAGTGATATTTCAGATCATCAAATTTTTTCTATTGTAATCTTCCCCAAAAAAAAAAAAATTCAACCACCCTTGGTCACTTGGATGAGAGACCATGCGATATGGGAGAACCCCAATACAAATCTACGATAGAAGTTGGTGAGGCCTAAGAAGCTATGAAGCTCGGTGAGTGTTTTTGAGGCTAGCCAGTCATGAATGACTTGGATCTTGGATGGATCGACATATACATTGCACACCATGCTCATATACCATGTATCTGAGGTATTGGACCTTGTTCATGTCAAAGAATAATTTCTCTAAGTTATCATATAAATTTTGTTGCCACAAAGTGTAGAGGACCTATTGAATTTGCTACAAGCATTCTTCCCAACTCGTTTTGAAGATGAGGATGTCATCTAGATATACAACCATAAAGGAATTGGTAAAGGGCCACAATATGTCATCCATCAACCTCATGAAGGTGGTTGGGGAATTTTTCAAGCCAAAGGGAATGACCAACCACTCAAAAAGACATTCTTTAGACTTAAAAGTGGTATTCCATACATCAGTTTGTTCTATGGGGACCTGATTGTAGTTGGACTTCAGATCAATATTACTAAAATACTTGGCCCATTGAGTTGGTCGAGAGGGTCATTAATTCAGGGAATTGAGTACTGATTTATGACTATGACTTTGTTCAAAGCTCTGTAATCAATACAAATTCTCCAGTTCCCATCTTTCTTTTGTACGAGCACGATTGGGCTTCCACAGGGTGAGGAGCTTTGTCAAATGTGCCCTTTTTTGGAGAATCTCTTGGATCTGGTTCTTGATTTCCTCATTTTCTAGGAGAGAGTGTTGATACACTGGCTCATTAGTAAAGGAGTTCTAGGAGTTATCTCAATTGCTTGTTTAACCTGACAGTGCAGAGGAAACTCGATAGGTGAGGTGAAGATGTCCTTATATTCGTCCATGACATTTTCCACTTCATTATGCTACATAGAGGATCCCTATGCAAAGGCCATGGATGTGGTTGTGACCTTCTGTTCACTCTAAGTGCGAATAATGAAGAGGAAAAATTTCCTAGTCTAGGAGATGATCTTCCTGCACTACTTAGTTGAGACTAAGGAAATTGCAGTAGGTGGAGATACCTATGGGATCATGTAGAATTGTCTGCACACAGTACCAATGAAACTATGAGGTCTAGACTCATATATATCATGATGTTTCCACATATATGGTTGGCCTAAAATAACATTACAAACTTCAAATGGGGAAACATCACACAATACCTTGTCCTTGAAGGGATTTATTCCATAGGTTAGGCAACACTATTGGTTGATGTGGAGATCTCATCCTTGTCTGAGACACCCGATGTTGTACGGTTTTGGATGTGGTGTTTTCAAAAACTCCAAATAATTCACAAACTCTGTTGATATGATGTTCATTTGGCTTCCGCTATCAACAATGAAATCTAAAGGATCACTCTTCACCCACATTTGCGATTGAAAAAGGCGTGTTGACGATAAAAATCGCAATGAGGAATTTCACCCGCAAAGTATTGCTAAAGCCTATTATTTAAACTATGCTAAGAAGCTATAATACTAGTAGGTGGGATCCCCTTGTAGAATGGAGGCTCGGAGATAGTCATATCACACTTTTCATGCTGTTGTTTTGATATTGCTTACAAGGTCTTATATGGTTGATGATGCAGTCTTGGTTTTGTTTTTGACATAATGGCAGGTGGATAATGCATTTTATGTGATGTTCCTTTATTCTAAGCTTAAATTCTATGTTATGAGTGGCATATATTATAGTTGTTACATTTGATGATATCACCATGAGTATTACCTAGCTACACCTGCACAAGACATATGTTAGTAACAACATTAAACAAAAGAAATGGAAAGAGACTATGAAAAAAAAATCCAAGAAAATGGACTATACTATGCTATGTTAAAAGGTTATGTGGAAATGAAATGAAAAGAAGTTAGTATTAATCCTAACTAGCAATGGTTAGTGGCTATGCGAATTATATTTGAGATATATTGAACACATTTGATATATGGTTAATGATGTGGTTTTTGGAAATGGTTAATATGGATTTTGGGTGGCGCGATTGGCAAACAATATGTCGCAAGTTTCAATGTATGGAATTAATGGCATGGTTAATGGTATGGTTTTTGGTTGGCTGTCGTGTACTACGAAATTGAATGTGAGGAATATGGATGCGACGTGTAGTAAATGCACGTCACTCCATACTTCTCCCATTGGGTCGTCACCCTAGCATGGTTATTGTTTCATTTGGCTTTGTTGGTGGTTAAACTCCAAGATTAAAGCTTGGAATGAACTGCTTGACCAACTCACCCTTTTTAAAGATATTGGTTACAGGTATGGTTCTTTTCGCCCATCCATGAATTTCACTCTGTGTATGAAATGAACCATGGCTCAGTAATGTGTTGGTTTTTGTTTTTCCTAAGACTGAAAACTATGTAATTGCGTGGGTCTTCTCTCTGGAATGATTGTGTGGTTATTCGTTTTGCAAATGAAATAATTGGTTTATTGAAGTTATGATTTTGTTGGTTGTTCTATGTGGTGAAAACTGTGACGACTCTCTATTGTTTTAAGTAGTTATGGGTATTTTGTGGGAGGGTTTCGCTCTGTTCATCCTAACTGGCTGCTTCCTCACATATCACACTTTTCATGTTGTTTTTTCGATACTTCTTACAAGGTCTTATATGGTTGATGATGCAGTCTTGGTTTTGTTTTTGACATAATGGCAGGTGGATAATGCATTTTATGTGATGTTCCTTTATTCTAAGCTCAAATTATATGTTATGAGTGGCATATATTATAGTTGTTACATTTGATGATATCACCATGAGTATTAACTGGCTACACATGCACAAAACATATGTTAGTAACAACATAAAACAAAAGAAATGGAAAGAGACTTATGAAAAAAACATCCAAGGAAAGGGACTATACTATGCTATGTTAAGAGGTTATGTGAAAATGAAATAAAAATAAGTTAGTATTAATCCTAACTAGAAATGGTTAGTGGCTATGATAATTATATTTGAGTTATATCGGGTGCATTTGATATATGGTTAATGGTATGGTTTTTGGAAATGGTTAATATGGATTTTGGGTGGCGCGATTGGCAAACAATATGTCGCAAGTTTCAATGTATGGAATTAATGGCATGGTTAATGGTATGGTTTTTAGTTGGCTGTCGTGTACTATGAAATTGAATTTGAGGAAGATGGAAGTGACGTGCAGTAAATGCACATCACTCCATACTTCTCCCATCAGGCTGTCACCCTAGCATGGTTATTGTTTCATTTGGTTTTGTTGGTGGTTAAGCTCTGAGATTCAAGACTGGAAGGAACTGCTCGACCAAATCGCCCTTTTTAAAGATATTGGTTATAGTTATGGTTGTTTCCTCCCATCCATGAATTTCACTCTGTGTATGAAACAAACGATGGATCAGTAATGTGTTGGTTTGTGTTTTTCCTGAGACTGGAAACTGTGTAAACGCGTGGGTCTTCTCTCTAGAATGACTGTGCGGTTATTCATTTTGCAAATGAAAGAATTGGTTTATTGAAGTTATGATTTCACTGGTTGTTCTGTGTGGTGAAAATTGTGATGGATCTCTATTGTTTTAAGTAGTTATGGGTATTTTGTTGGAGGGTTTCGCTCCGTTCATCCTAACTGGCCGCTTCCTCACAGTTATGGTAACCATGTTCGGTTGTATTTGGGTTGCTATGGGGTTGTTGTATATGTTTTCGAACTACCTATTGGTCACGTTGTATCTTCCAAAGCCATGGTCATGGGCTATTCACCTGGTCGTAGACTTACTTTTTTGGTATTGGCATCAACATGACTTAGAATTTGGTTTTAGGATGGCCATTATGCCAAGACGTATGCTTTATGGTTGTTGGTGATACCTTGGGTCTGCATTTCCACTGACATTGTTATAAATTGGTTCAGCTCTTGAGAAAGGTGCAAGGGTTATGCCTCTGTGTGTTCTTGGTATTTTTTATTGTCCAATGAGAAATTGTTGCTCCTCTGCATCGTTTCATACCCTACCCGGTGTTGAATAGTCACACTATCACACAAACTAAGAGTTATAAAATCATGTGGTTCCACCGTGCTTGTTTCGAAGGGTCTCTACCTATTGTTGATATGTTAGACCTCGTGTCTCTATGTTCTTTGATGACTGAGTGAACTCTTGATTACTTCTTTCATTCATTGTTATAGGGCCCGATTTTGAGAATCCCTGATGCAAGAGCATCGTTGGAAAGCACGTAGAGGAAGGACCACTCAACACATGTGAGTTCTTCCAGAAATTCAACGTTGACAGTTGTAGCTAATTTTGAAATCCACCTTCACTCAGCGTCGGAATTCACCTTTGGAGGCACGCTTGAACCGATGCCGAATTTTACCCTTTGAGGCACGTTTTGAAAATTGTAAACAGAGAAGGAGTTTCAACTTCGGCTCTAGAATGCGGCTGAACTAAGATAGCGTAGGATGAATCTTAGAGCAGGGCAAGTAGCCAGGGGAAACCCTAGAAACATCTTTGAGTTATGTAGAAGTTGACAGACCCAGTTAGAGGGAGGGGGAATATAGAGAGAAAGGAGCGGTAAGAGAGAACTACGAGTTAGCAGGAGATCTCAATCTTTTGAGTGACTGTAATTTTGAATGTATTGTGTAGCCAATGGGCACTTGTGAATATAATAGAATGGAAAATTGACCCAAATGTATGGTGTTTGGACTATGTGCATTTTCCTGTTATTTTCTGTTTTCATGAACAAGTGGAAAAAACCGTGAATTTTTCTAGTTTCAATTGTTTCTCTTCGTTGGGAGCTCTGCAAGGTGTGCATCGAGCCAGAGAGGAACACCGTGGATCTGAGTTATTGAAATCCCTCAGACGCAATAAGTGTGTGGGAGATCGAAGTCTGAACCAGACAAAGCTCATGAGGGATAACACTTCAGAAGGTGTTGTCGAGACCAGGAATTCATTCCCTGGAATGAACGAAGACTGAGTCATCGTAGACTTAGAAAATCTCCTAATTTGGAATCGAGTAAAAGCTCAGGAGGAAGAACATCGTCGAGCGTTGGATTGTTGTGGAAATTCCCATGGACCATTTGATTGGAAGAAGGAACGCAAACTTTAATGCTGTGTAGATCCAGGTGAGGGAAGTTCAAAGATCTGAACGAACGGTGGAGAATCTTCGAGGAGGAACACCAAAACCCCACAGGCCATTGGATCAAGTGGAGTTGTGAGGAGGTTAGCGGCGAGAGTTTCTCGACGCCCATTTCGGCATTTTGGGTACCACGAGTTGGAAAGACAGAGACTCTTGTCTTTCAGAATCTCGAACCGTGAAATCGTGATTCGACCGGAACCATATATCCCAGGAATCGTTGTGAGCCGTTGATTGAATGCCAGGATATTTCGACATTTCGACGTTTCACCCACCGGGGGTTCAAGGGGCAGAGATATCCCTTGTAACCGGATTTCCCGAAGTCACGATTCACAAAAGTTAGAGGATAAGGCACGAGACATTTCAGCTTTTCGGTGACCGGAGATTCCAGGGAACAAGGATACTCCTTGTGTCCTGATTTTGTGAAACACAAAATCCCAAAGGAACAAGCGCCGAGACATTTCAGCATTTCGACCATCGGGGGTTCCAAGGGGCAGAGATATCCCTTGTAACCGAATTTCCCGAAATCACAAAACCCAAAGTCGCAATTCACAAAAACCCGAAGGGATAGGTGTTGGAACATTTCGGCATTTTACCATTTCGTCATTTCAGCCACCAGAGGTTCGGAAGGGGAAAGGAGGGACCCTTGCATCGCGATTCCTCGAATCGTGAAACCCTGAAAGAGCAAACACCAAGCCAGTTCGACATTTCGTGAACTGGGATTTCGAAAGACAGAAAACAGGGGGAGCACGTGCACCATGATTCTTCGAATTATGAAGGCCAATAGCGCTTTGGCGTTAAGCGCGTGGACATAGAGTTGTGGTCACATGGATGGAGGCTAAAGGAGGAGCCAAAGCCTGTTAATCCCTTTTCATTATTTCAGGACCCGGGAGGTTGAAGGACCAAGAACCGTTTGTCGTCGGAATCACGAAATCGTGAATTCCGAAATCCCGAAAGGCGAAACAAGGTCACAAGTAGATTTCAACATTTTGGGGTTCAGGTGTTTGAGGGACCAGGAGTCAAGAGACGTGGAGTACCGACTCACAAAATCATGAAACCTTGAAACACGAAAAGGAGGCATGCGCAAGTTTTCTCAAGATCTATACCAGAGGATGAAGGGACCTGTGGAATCATCCAAAGGGTTCCAGCAAGAGCTCGAAGGGCCATTTCGACTCAAGGAAGAGAACAATCCAGAGACCGAGAGGTCGCAGAAGCCTGCTGAGGTAGGGGGTCTACATCAGGTGGTATCAGAGAATAAGTTTTTCATCTGTAGACTTCAGGCGAAGGAGGAAAAGAAGGAGACAGAGAACTCGGAGCTATACTCTATGTGTGATAGATAGTCGACATAATGCCACCAATAATATGGGAGCCACCTTTAGCCAACCGTGTTGTAG